>CAIGRB010089249.1:11182-48842 GCA_903798255.1 Fraxinus quadrangulata | reverse complement strand
AAACATAATTGAAAAGACACAATTAACAAACACAAATAAACTAAAAATTGTTCAACAAAAAGTTGTAAAAATAAAGTATTTTTAAGTATTGGCTTGTTTGTGTAATTAATTTGCTAATTTGTTTAGAAAAAATTAAAATAATTTAATTAATTCAATATAAAAAATAAAAAAATTTATTTAAATTCGGTTCTTCAATTTTTGGTCTAGAACCGACCCAAACCCATCGATTCTCGATTCAGATACCCGTTCAGGTATTTAACTTATCGATTCGGTCTGATTCGGTTCGGAAGTTTTGTCCGGCTCTAATTATTAGCAGCCAGCAACAACATTGAGCCACTAAGAGTCGCAAAAGCGCCGTGAGTGGAACACATTTGGGCAATACCTAAAGAACCATAAGCCACCCCCACTTCTCTATCGGTACAGCGGTGCACACAGACTAGAATTCCTCGGATACATAGACTAGTTTGGCAAGACTAAAGTCCATAACATTACATGTCCTTCCTATGGCCACCCTCACCCTCCAGCTTCATGTCCTAGCCCACTTAAACGGGCATGAAGCAGCCTCGATGCACTCATCGGCCACCTCCGTGCCGCATCGAGAAGAACGGTGGACAGTTCGGAGGCCAACACTTTTGGTGTTCGAGCCGTCCGGTTTTATCTGAGGGAGGTGAGGGACACACAGTCTTAAGGCTAGAGAAATTGCTTACGAAAAGAAGAAACGCAAGAAGGCACAACAGAAACAAGAAACTCAAGTGATGTTAGATTGTAATCGTGTGAATTCAGTTGTGGGATCCAATGAAAATCTTGTCATGGCAGGTTCATCTGATGCTATAAAATCCATGATTCCTTCATCCGTTCTGAATTAGCAGTACCTTCAGGTTGAAATTTTAGCAGCGAGCTAGCTATCAGTATTTGATATGAAAGTGATGGTATGAAACCTAGAATTGAAAGAAGGTTTTCTTGTAATCTTTTAACAATGACAAATTTAGCAGGTTAATTAACAAATTGGCAATTACTCTTAACCCAGAAAACCACGCGTTACCTAAAGCATCTCTAGAGGTACATGCAGTCAAAATCAAAATGTGATCAAAGTTTCTCATGCTATTAAATCGGCAAGGGTTCTAAAATAGTTAAAGCTACTCGATAAAGAATGGTTTATATCCATTAGAAATGGCCTTAAAATTTTGGTCCAGCCACTTGACGACCGGTACTTACCATTAAAAATTCATTATTTTTACTACTGATGCATCATGCACCATTAATTTACCCTATGGTTGACCAATTCGACGAATAGTAGCTATTAAGGAAAACAACTAAACAAATTGACATGCCTTGCACCTTCATTTGGAGCCAGAATCACTCCTTGCACTGGAGAGCATCTTGAAGACAGCACAACCTCATATGTCTAATGAATCTGGCTCATGGGCATGAATCCATCTGATCTGTTGTATTGTTTAGAACCACCAAATGTGATTCGAAAGTCTATGCTGACCCGTTTCTTGCTTTTCCATTGACTGGGATAAAGAAATAAAGCAAATGATTTTGAATTGCCTTTTAAGATGGTAATAGAGCATTAATCAGTTTCCAAACTTTCATGTACAGAAACACCAAAAGTCGTCGTCATGCTAAAATTCAGTTACCTTGTCCAAAGATCATAATGTAGCTTGTTGAAAAAAGAAAACAACTACAAAGAACCAAAGTAACTTATTGGTACTTAAGAAGATTGCTACAAAAAGAAAAACCAACTCATCTTGGTTCATGTTGATCTGCTTAAGCCATAATAAATCCAACAGATGCTTACTGGTAAACTAGCTGATGCTGAATTATTTCTCGGAATCAAATGGCTTCTGCTGGTAAAGACACTGCATCAGCCAGTTGCTGAGTTAGAGAGTACAGTTGCGGAACGTATCCTTCCTTTTGGAGCTCCAGAAGGAGATTCTTTAATACTAGATAGATCTGACAAGACTGTGGATGACTTGTATCTGCAGCAACAAACGTATGGGTGATGTTATTCAACTCAATCCAGCTAAAACCGGGTATTTTTTGTACTCCTCTTTCTTTCATAGTATTCCGGATTTGATGAACCCTCTGCCAATTTCCAGAATCAGCCTGCAAATTTGATAATAATATATAGTAGCCAGAATTTTGAGGGTCCAAGTGAAGTAAATGTTCTGAAGCCATTTCAGCAAGCTCCACATTACCATGAACACGGCAAGCCCCAAGTAATGTCCCCCAAATGCCTGCATCTGGAGTAAATGGCATATTTTCTATCACTTGGAACGCATCTTCTATACAACCAGCTCGCCCAAACATATCGATCAAGCATGCATAATGCTCCATTCGAGCTGCAATCCCATAGTCTTGAAACATGCAACTGAAGTAACGCTTTCCTTCTTCAATTTGACCAGCATGACCACAGGCAGATATTATGGCAAGAAAAGTGACATGATCAGGGTGGAATCCAACTTCTTTCATTTCATGAAATAGAGCCAGAGTCTCCATGAGTAGACCGTGGTTTCCATAAGCAGAAATTATGCTATTCCAAGAAACTTCATTTTTGTACTCCATCGTGTCAAAAACTTGTTGTGCCAAATTCAAATTGCCACATTTAGCGTACATGTCTATTAGCGCACTCTCGGCAAAAATATCAGAGCTGATTGCATTGCGCGTCAGGTAACCATGGATCTCTTTCCCATAATGAAGAGCTGGTAAGTTTGCGCATGCAGAAAGAGCAGCTGATATGCTGACACAGTCATACTTGGCTCCTTCCATACCCATGCAGCGGAAAAGATCAATGGCCTGTTCTGGCTTGCCATTCTGGCTACAGCTTGTAATAATTGAGTTCCAGCATACAGAATCTCTTTCAGACATCCTTGTAAAAACTTGATGACCAAGATCTAACCTTCCGCATTTAGCATACATATCGATTAGTGCAGTTCCCACGTAACATCTTTGTTCAAGCCCATTTCTAAGGATGTTACCATGCAACTCCTTGCCCAATTTCAAGACGGCCAAACCTGCACAAGCTGGTAAAACACTGGCTAAAGTAACAGCATTGGGCCTCAATTTCTTATGAAGCATCCATTTAAAAATTTCCAAGGCGTCAAGATTCATCCCATTTAGCACAAACCCTGAAATCATAGAAGTGCAAATAACTGTGTCTACTGCAGAGCCCCAGTGAAAGACCTTGCAAGCCATTTCCATATTCTTGCACTTGAAGTACGTATCAATAAGTGCATTTTTCAGAAAAACATCCAGAGTCACACCGTGTCTTATGATATAACCATGGAT
Source organism: Fraxinus quadrangulata (assembly GCA_903798255.1). Taxonomy (NCBI): domain Eukaryota; kingdom Viridiplantae; phylum Streptophyta; class Magnoliopsida; order Lamiales; family Oleaceae; genus Fraxinus; species Fraxinus quadrangulata. The sequence continues at coordinate 45,551 of CAIGRB010089249.1, read as the reverse complement.
TTCCTCTCCTTGAGTGAAATTCTCAGAGTGAGAAACTGATGGAAGCAAACTCGCAAAAGTAACGGAGTCCGGTTTGACACCTAATGATATCATATTACGAAATAAATCCAAAGCCTCGTCCATATACCCATTTTGAACATATCCTCCAATCATCCCATTCCAAGTCACACGATCAGCTTGTTTTACTGAATCAAATAACTTCCGCGCATCAGACAAGCAACGACATTTCGCATACATGGTGACCAGAGTGTTAGTCACCAGAGTATCCATATCCAGCCCACATCTAACAATTAACCCATGAACCTGAGTACCAAATCCAACCGTTGCCTCTGACCCACAAACAGAAAGAATGCATGCATAAGTCACAGAATTAGGCCTAACTACACTATTCCTCATTTTCACAAACAAACCAATCACGTTATCCACCGAATTCCCACATTTTACAAAACCGTTAAGCATTACATTCCACAAAACACTATCCCTCTGAGGTAATTTATCAAACAACCGATGTGCAGTTTCTATACAGTCATTATCTGCATAGAACTTCACCAGAGCACTACCAACGTACACATCCATCTCAAAGCCTAAATCTTTAATCAAGCCATGTATATATGTCGCTAACTTAACAGAACGCAAGCCTCCACAAGCCTTAATTACGTAAGGAAAAGTATACTTATCGGGACAAGTACCAAAATCCAACATCTTAAAACAGAATAAAATAGCAAAATCAAAATAACCCGCCATGGTAAAACATCTAATCATCCAATTCCAAGGAGCAGCATAGCATAAATTAAGCTGATAAAACAATTCCTTGGCATCAAAATATTTGTTACACAAAATGTACATACCCAAAATTCTTGAGCCCAGAATGCCCACATTCTGGAGTCCATTTATTGTAATCTGGGCGTGAATCTGCTGCGCTTGATGAAACACAGAAGGAGAAAGAGAAGGGTCTCTTTGTAGAACCGGTGCAAGTTTAGATGCTAAAACCTCCAAAGTGAACGAAGAATGGAAAGGGTGCTTCGATTGGGCTGTGTGGATTAAATTGGACTTGGTACTCAAAGCAGTAATAACTTGTGAAAAAATTCCTGGAACTGAAGTTGGATTTCTCTTATACATTTACAGACAAGGATCATTTGTTCATTATCCCAAGTTCAGTGATTGCAGTGTCTTGAATCCTTCGTTTGCGCGGGGGGTATTGGACTGCCCTTATTGCCACGGTTGGTCATATGGACCTATTTACCTTTGGGTTAAATTTAAACATTCATATCAAGTTATCAACCAAACATTTAAAATTATTATTCATATATTTTTGTAGACGCCATTATTATTTATTACTATACTTAAAAAAATTCGTTACAAATGACATTAAAAATACTTGAATTTTATTTCTGTCATCCCTCAAATTTAAATTCAAATCTCAATATCACTCATTTGAAAAGATTGACATATGAGGTCTTTAGCGACAAATTTTCTACCACGCTCTTCGATTGAATATCGTATAGGTGTTCCATAGTTAAATCACGGATATACAGCATCTGAAATTCTGTCAGAAAATTTTCGTCAATGAAACAATTATTTTACTATGTTCAACTCTATGTATTCCTCTATCCGTAGAGTACATTGACAAAAAAAAGAAATTCAAAATATAAAAAGATTGTCTCTCAGTTTCTATACATGACCCCATGTCTCAACCCGTGTCGTCTTCAAGAAATAAAACATAAAACATAATATTAATTAAATAATTTACAAGAACTAAGTATACAAAACTCTTGCAGTTCTCATTTCAGCTTTTCCAGACTGTTGTTGTGCACAAGCCCTGGCAATAACCTTGTACATGATTCTGGTAAGCATCCGTAATTTTCCTATGTTTGCTCATGGAAATTCCTTGCTTGATTAGAATAAATATCAAGCAGGCATCAGTTTTATCTTGATTGCAGAAACAAGTGAAAATTGTTAATCTCCTTGCTGAAAGAAAGTATAATCTGAGCTGGATTCGTTCTTCATAACCTGCACAAATTGTTGTGACTATTCATGAGGAATAACATATCCATGGTTTACATCAGGGAGGAAAATTCCCTTTCACGAAACATGTGAAATGATTGACATATCCACAGGACAGTGAATCAGTGATCCTATACTTAACTGTCTACAGAACAAAGGTGTTCAATGTTACCATAAACCTTGCAACAATAGACAAACATACTTGCCAAGACCAAATTAATAAGTTGATAAAAGAACCCTTTTTGACTAGACAAATTGATCAAGTGCTGCTAGGGAGCAGATCTGTACAGGAAATTTTGACGAGGATCACAAGTGTAACTAATAGATAATTTCAAGAAAAAATTAACTAACAAAGCATATATTGCTCAAGACCAGGGGGAAGACCATCTTAAGTAACCAAGTATTTTATATGGTCTTTCAAATTTATCAAAATTCGCACCAAGTTTCCAGATCATAAACAAAAAAATCCAACAAACTGGGATGGCTCAGTGGCTTTGTGATCATCACTGGATGTAACTACAACTCCTCCAGTCTTCTATCCCAAATCATTGAGTTTATGTATAAAGTTTTTATTTTTAGTTATGTTCGTCCAGTGATAAGTACATGAGTGTAAGCGTATTAAAAGAGAATTGTAACCCCAACAAAATAAATCATCAGGAAAAGAGACAAACCTCAGTTGTTTGTGAAGATCCAGTAGGAAGGACAGAAACAAGAGAACTCCAAAGAACAGGATCTGTCAAGGGATCAATAGTATTATAATTCGTAAGAAGTGGTGCAGACAAAAGAGGAGCTAGTGGATATGCATTTCTATGCATAGATAATCCTCCAGCCATCCCAGATGCAACTCCAAGTCTCTCATTTCCACCATCATGCCATGATTTCTCAACCGTCTTCCCAAGGTCGATTTTCTTTATGCTACTTTTGTTTTCATTCTCGTCATTTTCATCCTTTTCCTTCTTTTTAAGTGCATTCTCTTGCAGGCTTTTATATGCAGTTGACTGTGACAAAATGCTCATAGCAGACACTGTTTTGTGCTTTTTTCCTTCCAGAGACAAACCTAGACAGGGCATCTCATAGGGTTCAGTGGGCTTGTTTGACCTCTCTAGAGCTTTAAGCTCACTACCAATGTCTTCCGGACAGCCATGTTTTGTTTCGTCTAATGATTTTGCATGAGAATCAGTCTGACTGGATTTGTTTGCTCCCCACCATTTGATGTAACTTGACAAATCAATCTTCCTGTCTATGCAGAAACCACCTGCATACTCACTTTCTATGCTTCTCTCGTCACCAGAACCTTTAGAAGTAAAGAAAAACAGCAGAAAAATGCTCAAAATGTCATAAACAGAAGCACAGTATGAGATATAGATATATTCTCAATGTTCTAACTATACTTACCATAGAGTGTGTTGTTGAAGTAAGCAGCTTCAGGCATACGACCAAATTGTGAATCCCATCGACTAATGACATAGTGAAAATTGATAGAACAGAAGGCAAATAAAATTATACACGACTGCAAAATTCAGTGTTATAATAGAAGTTGAAGCATCAAGAAACTAAATCAGCATTTCCTGATAAGGGGACGTGTTGATGGTAACTAAATCACATTCATCATGCCTTATACAGCTGTCATTTGCATATAAAAGAACAATGAAGATACAAAAGCATACCTGGAGAGGGGGCGGTATTTGGAGATACCTCTTGAGAAACCACTACTCTTTCTGCACAAGAAATGCTTCATAAAAAATAGCAAACATCAATTCATGGTATATATCCAAAGTATAAACTCACCTTCGAAGTGATGCAAGATAATCCTCTCTTGAGACATTTTGCATCTCTTCAAGGTCTCTTGTATAATCTTTCACCTGCAGACCCCAATTAGCTTTATTGATACATGCAAATAAAAACAACTGGGATGACTACAAATTAAAAGGGCTAACCTCAGAATAATTTCAGTTAACCTGTCAGATTATAAATCAAACTTAAAACACAAAGATCAGAGGCACTTGTGATTGTTACAGAGTGAAATTTTAATCTGCAATGTCTTACAGGAAAGTTTATTAGCGTTCCAGGGCCCCAATATTTTAGAGCAGCAAGATCATATGCTCTCGCCGCAGCTTCCTCATCGTCATAAGCCCCTAGACCCATTGATATGGTGAAATGTCAATACAAAGTCAAAATGCCGTTGTCATTTATGTGTTCCAAGAAATATGCCGATCAGACTACTCACCCAAGTAAACTGTTCAGGTATGTCAGGCACCATCAGAGATCCAATTTCAGCTCATAAATATAGGGAAAAAATTATCAAGCATCAGAATCAATTAGATGGTTTAGTAGGCATTTTAACAAGAATCAGCTATACAATTGCATGCTTACATAGGAAAGAGACTAACCTTGTTTTCCCTTCTTGTTTTGGCTTTGATTCCAGGTACTTTTATCCCAAAGATGAGCTTCATAACGACCGGTCCATCTATGCCTGGCATCAATAGCAAAACTCACTCTTTCTGAAAGGCTTGTCCAGTGAATCTTATAGATAAACCGATCTAAGAAAAATATTAAACACAAACAGATAAAAGAAAATTGAAGAAAATAATAATGCTTTTAAGGAACAAATTCTGGGCATGAGAATAAAAACAAGACGAAAGTATCTTATGCATAAAAAATAGTACCTTATTATAGAATTCCCCGTGTTCACAGTGATATGAGAAGAATTTCTTCGCAGTACAAATTAAACTTACATACTTTAAATAAGTAATTAGATCATAAACCTGAATATATCCAAACTCAATTGACTCTTCCAATTACTTATAGAGTAAATAAATTACAACATCACATCAAGGCAAGATATTGAAGTACGAAGTAAATCACATATTACATAGTATACCTAGTGACACCACGATAAATGGAGCTGCGCTTTCCAGCGGTGCAAGGGGGCATTTTACTGATGCGCTCTTTCGCAGTACAACCTCTCTCTTTCTTCGCTTTCTTCAGGCCTCTATACAGTAGAAGTTTATCAGTGTCTAAGGGGAAAGCCGCCGCTTCCGAGGTTTCTCCACCTCCTCCGCTGCCGCCACCATATTCTTCAGGTTTAGTAGGATCAGAAGAAGAGGAAGCCATAGCTAAAGCTTTTGAAACCCTAGAAGAGAACTCAAAGTGATTGAGTATGTTTTTGTGTGTGCGCTGATGGATTTTTCCTTTGACGTGGAAATCTACAGAGAGAGGGAGGGAGAAATTGGAAATGACGGATGTGTCCTAAATTGCATTCGGGTCTTCAAACGGGTTATAACGGCTATGAATATATGAGGGCAATTTTGTACTTTTGCCCCTTTTTGAAACTGTAGCCATTTGTGAGTCTCAGACCGAGCATGTGGCAGTCGACAATCGACAAAACTTGTCCGATTGTTATTCTTGTTGGATTTCAGGCATCATGACGGCGTCGTTTACTTTCCAACTCACTTTGTGCCACTTTTTCATTTGTCCTTGTTTCGAGTACCTTAAACTCCCATTTTGTTCTCAGCTGGTTGGCCGGCTGCACTTTATAGTCAAAAGAAAACAATCTCTACTCTCTTTAAACCCTGTTTGGCTGAGCTAAAAATGTTAATCAAAATTTAAGAAAAAGTCAATAATTATTCCCAAATTTTATTAATTTTTTAATTATTTATTTCCACAACGTTTTTCAAAATCTATTAAAACTCTTATTTTTAACAAAACCTAACGGGGGCTAATCATGCACAATTAAAATCCAATGTAACTGTTATAGATTTTCCTAAGGTTGTGCAATCAATCAAAGATCAATTAACATTGCAAATTTGATTATCAAATTCAATTGAGTCTTTAATTGGATTTCAATTAATAGAAACGGTTTTCTCAACTCACTAGGCAAAGAGAATCAACACTTCACGCCAAGAGCTTTGAAGGGTATGGTTGGAAATTGGTTTAATAAAGTTGATTTTGATCAATTTGGACCAATTATTCGAGGATTTGTTAGTTGAATAGGAGATCTAGGCCAAAAGTGTGCTATTTCAAGAGTAAATTATCTTAATATAATTAATTATTTGAAATCAATTTTGGATGAATGAGAAATTAAATGTCTAAAGTGCACTGCTTGGGGACGTGAGACCTGAATGCAATCCTTCAAGAAACACCAAAGAGAGCATGTCGAAAATGATAAGAAAGTTATGAAACGCCTCAAGAGGAGGAACCCAAAAAGGGATGGCCTGGTTTGCACCAGCCCAAAAACCCTGAATTGCTGTTGGAATGCTAAATGTGGACTAAGAGTGCTCGCCATTTTCGGGTTGATCTTTGACATCGGCAAGGACAGAATGGTTGCTAGAGTTGATCCACTGGTCCATATGGGTCAGATTACAAGGGTTACTGTCCCAGTGAATCTTGCCCTTGTGGTTGTTGCAAAGATCTATGATCTTACGTTGGTGGTCTTATTGGCTATGGGATTGAAGGAAGTTCCCACATTTTTGGCCTTTTCTTTGATACTGATGTAGCTTATGAAATTGTTGTGTCTGATATGCAGTTGGTTAGAGCTACAAAGGCTAATGAATACTCTAACCTTTTTTATGCTATTCCATGGTCTCAGGGGACACTCGGACTCCTTGTTGCTGCTGAGATTAAGCTTATACATATTAAGGAACGCATGAAACTTACATACAAGCCTGTATTGGGCAATCTGAAAGACCTTGCACAAGACCTGGGGATGGAGATTAGGACAACCCTGAAATGGTTCCAGACTTCGTTGAAACCATGATTTATTCTCCCGCAGAAGCTGCTTGCGGAAGATATGCTTCTAAAGAGGAAGCTAAAACGAAGGGTAACAAAATTAATTCTGTTGGTTGGATTCAATCCCTGGTTTTACCAGCATGTTGAGACGGCACTGAAGGGGGAGTTTGTGGGGGTAGATTCCCACCAGAGAATATTATCACAGAGGTACTTATACTGAGAAGGGAAGCTCAAGGTGAAGCCATCAGGAATTTTTACCATGAAATGCATCAGTCAGGATATGCTTGTTCCCCTTCACAAGTTGGAGATGCTCAGGAGTGGGTTGACCGTGAGATGGAGGTATACTTTTATTTGTTTCTGCATTGTATATATGACTTAGTTCACGATGCTAATTTAATAATTTTTCTTTTTGACGATTGATGTGCACGTATATACAAGTATGCTCAATATTCCCCTAGATAGATCCCATTTGGCTCTGCTCATACAGACTCGTAAAATTTCCCCAGAAAACTATGGTATATCTATCCCAACCCAGGATTTGAGCTACACCACAGGCAAGGTGATGCCGAGTATGCTCAAATGTACACTGATGTTGGAGTCTATTATGCTCCCAAACTATAAGTCGAAGCAAGGTAAGAAGACAAAGAAGGAGGTGCAGGAAGCTGAGCAGGCAGTTCTTGATAGTTCATATGCTGAAGTTGATCGGCCTGCCAATTGTTGAGCGTTCTAGAAAATTTTCTTAAGGATTGTGTCTTTTTCCATTTACTGCCTTTTAGTCCCCATGCCCAAGTAATCAAATTATGTAGTTTGCTCATTTCCAAGTTTGACTCATATATTAAAATTGCTCGGCCATCTCTCTCTTACACATAGATATCCTGATTTTACTAATCAGGTTGGTCCTTGTTGGGAATTTATTTAACCTGCACCGCGAAAAATAAATTATTTTTCAATTATCATCACGAATTTGCTTTGTGTTTAGATGGAAATTGTGTTTAGAATAATATATTTAATGAATTTTGCAAACTCCTCTTCTAATTCTTGAAACACGAACAATCACGATCTGCAATCCACAGTTGTCTAATTGTGCAGCCTCCAATGAAAATCCACACAGAGAACAAGATTAAGAGAACTAGGGTTTTTACTTTTCTTGTGCTAGCAAGAATAATTATTATTTTTTATATTTTTTTCCAAACCCTAGCAACCTATTAATACAAGTCCAAACGGTCTTGGTCCATCTCTAAACTTAATCCGATCCAATATTTAATTAATCCTATTAATTAAATTTGGTCCATAAATTAATTAATTCAATTAATTAATTCGAGCTTATTAATAAGCAACTCAATTAATTAATTATTCAACACTTGTTAATTAATTAATTGGTAAATCTAATTTTTCTAGTTCTCTTTTTGTGTGTGACACATTAAGTTCTCAATTACGATGTCTAACGACGTGAATTATTACTTTGATCTAATCAAAATCGATAAATTAAAACACCTTTTTTAATTTATCACTAATTCACATCCGCCGTCTCAAATTGACATCTAGTAATATATCAGGACAATACATGTGAGGGAAATGTCACGTGGTGTGACATAATCAAATTTGTTTGTTTATCGTGAAATTATAATATTTCGTCAATATGATCCGATTAACTACGAGATATGGATATGTGTTAATCTCAATTATCGATCATATCTTTTATCCCACTGTTAAGTTAATGTAAGTCGAAAATGAGTGTTCGACTTGTGAGTTCACATTTGCCAATGATTTCATTATCAACTTAACTGGATATAATGTAAATTATAATCTCTTACTATCTAAGAGTGACGAATATTCTATTAATCATTCGCAACCTTCATATGATGCTTGACATTCCCAAACGATGTCGTATTAGCAATCCTTAGCAAAGTAACATCTAATATCACCAAAATATGTATGTCCTCGTATAAGACACTATGATGACCTCAAGTCAAATGACCAATTACACTACCGAACGTTAGAAATTAATCCATGTAGAATCTCTCAGTGAGTCTCCAATGTTCTGTTCTATAACAAAACATCTACGTGTTCATTCAAGTGTCACCACACTTTAACTTGTGAGATTAGCTACTTACTTCACAAGTAAGAAATGACACACGTAATGGCCTATTCGTAATAACGATATCTGTATCTCGTTATTACATACGACCACAGACGATTTAAAATTCAGTCATATATAATTGTATCTCACAATCACAATTCTTTGTGATTAACAAATCACCAAGACCTGAATCTATGGATTCTATTATTTAATTTATTAGAATATTAATTCAATTAAATACTAGATATTGTCATAAATATGTATCGATTGTACATATTGAAAGTATTTATGTTCAAAATTGATTGGACCTAGGGTATAATACTTACCATCCCAACAATCACCATTGAGTGACCAATCGATGTTGTAGTAGAGATGGTGGTTAAAATGAGGCGTTGGTGGTGTGGCGGCATGTCGAAAGTATAATTGATAATTAGATAAATATTCCAGTTAATATTACTTGTGTTTTAGTTTTAGGCTATGTTTGATAGCTATGGTTTTCCATGAAAAATGGAAAACAATTTTCATTTTACATGTTATAGCTTGTTTGATAGTCATTTTTTGTCATGAAATTTTTTTTCGTACTTTACTCCACACGTTTTATTTATTTATTTATTTTTTTTTTGTGGCAATTGGAACCAATTTTATAACTAATTGTAAAAAAAATTATTTTAATGAACAATTTCCATGTAAAACAAAATCAAACGAATACTAAACTTTGATGAAAAAATAATTTTCTTATAACATATATAATCAATTGTGAAAAAAATTATCACTTTAATAGACAATTTTCATGTAAAACAAAGTCAAACGAACACAAAAATTTAAAATTTTTCAAGTGAAAAATTATACTAATCAAACATACTTAATTAACAATTCTCTGTAAAATAATTTCTAGTATCCAAAATTTTAAAATTTTTCAGGTGAAAAATTATACCAATCAGATACACTTCATTAATAATTCCCTAGAAAATAAGTTTTAGACAATTATTTTATTTGGAATTCATTTTTTTTCATCTATTTTCCGTCCTTGTAATTAAACGGACCCCAAACGTGTGGACAAATTGCAATTCTGGTGACAGCTAAGGGGATATTCTGTCGGTTGTTAGAAAGTGAACGTTAGGCATTTGAACGTTAATTGTACCGTTAGAGCTTTCTTTTAAATTCCCACAGATCCCCGAACTTCATGATAGGCAGATTCAGAATACTCTCTCTCTCTCTCTCTCGCTCGCTCACTCACTCACTCACTCACACACACACACACACAAAAATACAGGTGTTTTGAGAAATTGAAATTTACAAAGGCAAATTAAGAAGATGGGTATGGTTATTGTTATATCTCTGCCATTGATTATCTTTTCAATATGTCTCGGTTTTGGGTGTTATTTTCTTGGTAGAGCAAAAGGTAGACGAGAAGTCTACACCAATGCCCAGGTTTTTGGTGCGCCTGCGCCACCGCCAGGTAGCTTTGCTGGCGCCGATTCTCATACTTCTCCTCCGCCACCCCAGTTCAAGAAAGACAATTCCAACAATGTTTAAGGCTGATCGAACACTTCTGCAAGGATAAGCCCATTTTTGTGATTGAATTATGTAGAGAATTAGTGGGTATTGAGAGATTTGTTTTGAAGGATTTGTGTATTATTTGTGTTTCAATCGAGGATATATAGATTGGTGAGATACGTATATTGTGTGTACAACTTGTATGTTTAATGCATTTACTGAAATAAAATTTTACTTCTTTTTAACAGTATACCTCTTAGTATGACAAATTTTGAAAAAATGGCAGATGTTTTACAGAAAGGAAATGAAAAATGTCTACAATGTTAAATTTCCATAAAGAAATTATTTATATAATTCAAGTTCACAATTATGTTTTATCTTGACAAACAACAAATAAAAGGTGCATTACATTTTCCAAAGGTTTGCCAGTTCACTCAAAAACAACACAAACATGAAATATTCATATCACAAGTATATATGGTGTGTAATGTCATTGATTACAAAAATTCATTTAAGCACCCGTTTAGATGGCAACGGCAAGACATTAAATGATATATTATTCACTTAAATGTAATATCACATTATTTATTTAATTGAAAATATCAAGTATGATCACCTAAATTGATGTTAGCTAGATATCATTATTCTTTTAGGTGAAGAATTGAGATCCACGACTCTTTAGTCAAAAGCGTTAAGAGATATCATTATTCTTTTAGGTGAAGAATTGAGATCCATGACTCTTTAGTCAAAAGCGTTTAGGGATATCATTATTCTTTTAGGTGAAGAACTGGGATTCATGACTCTTTAGTCAAAAGTATTAATGGATAAAACAATCTAACAAAGATGAAAATATAGATCAATTTATAAGAATTTGTGTTACTTCTCTTGACAAAGTCGATATTTAAAAATAGAATTCAAAATTTTACAACGTATCAGGATCCATTAAACTCTAACGAGTAATTCGATTCGATTAAGACTCAAAAAAATAAGCACATAAATTTCAAGATTGAGTTGCTCAAATGAGTCATCATCTTAGGGAGGCATATTAATGGTAGAATTTTATATCGAATAAAGATGAAAATATAGACTAATTTATAAAGATTTAGACTATTCATCTTGATAAAGTTAACATTTTCAAATGGAATCTCATGTTTTAACAGACAGAACGAGCCAAATCTTGTGTCCATCTTGAATAATTTGCACGTACTTGAAGTGGTGGCGCCGCTGCAATGGGTAGTAACTTGCAAGTTGGCACTACAATCTATGAGAGTGCTTCCATTATAGCACAGGTCGTTCAATCAAGTGAGGAGAGAGAAGAAAAAAGACACATAAATCTTGAGGACTGCAAATTGAGGAAATCAAAGCCTGAGAGATCAAAAGGGGTGGCATTAATGTGGCTGGTTGATTCCATTAATAAACTATCCGATTCAATTCTTGATTTGGCTACCCACATAGATAAGGATTATTCTTGGGATATATCGGGGTACCATAATTAATCTTGAATTACTTTTGACGACATATTCATGTAAAATTCTCTAATAAAATAATGTAAATTATATCTTAAAAAAATCGTGCAAAATAATAAACAATGATGAAATAATTGAATTTTTTAAAAAGAAAATACGAGATAGACGCCTATTTTAAAACGTATGTTTGACGCATATTTAACTATGTTCAATGTCCGTTTGGACCATGCAATATGACTACAATATAGTTCTCGAAACAAGCTTCTAGATGACATAAGCGATTTGTAAATTTGGATAGTATACGACTATTAGCGAATTTTTAAAATTAACATATTATCGAAATTTTCGAAATACTAATTTGAAATGATCTACTTTGATTCGTCGTAACGTTTGCTATAGTTGATCATTTCGCGCGCCATTAACGGACAAAATAATAGGTCATGAGCACTTCGAAATTGTATTAACAATGCGAAATTGTATATGTGGTGCTTAATGTGATTACAAAAATTCATTTAAGATCTTGTCTGCGCTCCATTTCTCAAAAACATACATTTTTTTAACTTATTTTCAATCATATATTTTCTCATAAAATAATGTTACACATAAATTCAAATTTGTTCCTTATTTTTTAACCACACATTTTTTAAAAATCATTATTTCAAATTTTTTTTTCAAAATCTAATTTTAGTGGAATCCAAATAGAATCTAAATCTTTTTATTATTTAAAAGATTGTGCTACAAGTACATATGAGACTCCAATAAGGAATACCATGTGTTCATTATAGATATCATTATGTATCCCTCTATGTACAACTATAATCCTTATTTAAAGTCCACCGAATGTTTAATTTTTATTTTTATTTTTTGATTTCCAATCTACATCAACTATGAAGAAAATGCAAGGGAGAATCCTAATTTGGAAAATACTTTAATAATCGCGAGGGACAGGGGAGTGGGGGAGGTGGGGTAGGCTTGAATGGAACTTTCTACCTTGGCCACCATGCCACCATCATCTTGCCTTTTGTCAACTCATTCCTCATCAAACCTTCAAAAATTCTTTTCTTTCTTTCGAGTCTTAAGTCAATTTCTTAATCTTTTCTCGGCATATATTTCAATTTTTGTTTGTATTTTGATAATTAAGAACTCATGGCCTCCAGCGGAAACAAGAACATCAACGCCAAGCTGGTTCGTAATTTTCCGATCTATTTTCCCTTTATTTTACTTTTAGTTAAGGTTTTGAATGCTGTTTTGGATGCATTTCTAATCTCGATGTGTTTAAATCTTTCGAATATCAACTGGGTCTTATTTAATTCTGTTGAATTTTTATTCATTGACCAGAAGTTGTGCATTAATGAAGATTAAATATGAGAACTTGCGTTGAATATATTTCTTTATTGGTATATGCTATTGATCTTCTGATTAATTGTGGGTATTCTTGCTTAGTTTCACAATCTTTCTTTGATCCATATCGATCACGTGATATGATGCTTTTATTGTTTTCAAAGATGAGATTTCGAAATTACTACTTTCTTGATAGTTTGTATTAAGATCGAAGAAGTGGTGTCTACTGTTGAAATGTTGTTCAAAATTAATAAAATTCGGATGTGGAATGATGTAGAGTGGAAAAGAAATTTCGAGCCACATAGTTGAACTATGTGGTCGCATAGTTCACCATTGTTTGACCGTTTGATTCAAATTTTGGTGGCTTTTGGAGAGTTTTTTGGCACCGCTTCGTATGGCATTGTTTCTAGGTTATATATAGGTAGTTTGTCATTAATAAAATTTAATTAAAAACATACAAAAAACTATAGCCACATTTCAAGAAAAAAAATCATTTCAAAACTTAGAAATCTATACTTTCTTCTTCATATCCAAAATTTCTTTAGTATTCTTGAGTTTTGGAGGATTACACTTATTGCTCGAGTGTTAATCCTTTAAAGGCTTGTTTAAATTCTGCAAACCATTTGTCTTAATCTCTACAAGCATTATTTCAATCCAAGATGGGACAAATATAGTTTGAGAAAAGCGATATCGTGTACAAGCCATCAATGTTCATTTGCAAATCCATTTCCTGGTTTTGTGTTTGGATAGTTGCTTTCATTGGTAATTTTCAGTTTTCTGGTTTTAGTTCGTTGCTTTATTCTCCAATCCCTCAAGTGGAAGTCACCAAATTTCACAACATCTACTAATTAGATTGCATATCACAGTTTTTTTTATTATTTATGGTAACCTCTGTTTGAAAAAGTACTCTACTTTCGGATGTTGTGGTGATTCATGAATTATGATTCTAACTTTTTCTTTTTCTGGTTTTCTTTTTCAAGAATCATCTTTAGTATTGGACTCTAGTTCCTTACCCTAATTTTTCCTGCCATTCAGGTCCTTCTTGGAGATGTTGGAGCTGGAAAATCAAGTGTAGTGTTGCGCTTTGTAAAAGGGCAGTTTGTTGAATTTCAGGTTGGTCCTGTACTTGTTTTATGTATCGACTCCCACATCACAGAACATTCTTCTTTTAGATTTCAATACATGACTCTTCTTGTACGACATCACAGGAATCAACAATTGGTGCTGCCTTTTTCTCACAAACAGTTGCTGTAAACGATGCAACTGTAAAATTTGAGATATGGGACACAGCTGGTCAGGAGAGATACCACAGCTTAGCTCCAATGTACTATAGAGGAGCTGCTGCCGCCATTATTGTATATGACATTACAAATCAAGTAACTATTGATGCCCTGCCCTTGGGACTTTGATTTTATTTCCTTACTATGCTTCTCTTTTTTAGAACCTAAATAAGTATGATACATAAGCCTAATCTACATATGTGTGTGTATTGATGCTCTAATTCAATTTGTGCAACAGCACGATTTTTCATTCATTCTATATAAAGGGGCATTTGATGGTTCTTTCTTGTCATGATTTCTTACAATGCAAATAAAGTTTTAAGTTTTTAATGTTAAAGCCTATGCCTTGCAGGCATCCTTTGATCGGGCAAAAAAATGGGTGCAGGAGCTTCAAGCACAAGGTAAATTGCATATCTTTTTGATTGGGCAACAAATGGTTTCAGTTGCTTTTCAATAAAATAATATTTTTCATCACATCAATAACGTTTCCTTACTTTTTAACCACATATTTTTCATTATATTACTATTTAAAATACATTCTTTCCTCAATAATATCCATCAAACACACCTTAATTTAATGTTCATATAATCATGAAGAACATAAGTGTTCTCATTGCTTTTACTTGATCCTTTGCTGTGGCACAAGGTAATCCAAATATGGTTATGGCTCTTGCTGGGAATAAGGCTGATTTGTTAGATGCAAGAAAGGTGGCAACGGAGGCAAGTATACTATTTTCTTCTAGAAGCCTGATTTTTTTGTTTGATGCTATGTATTCACATTCATTTTCATTTGGAAAGTGAGCCCCTGTTTGAGTCACATTAAAATTCACACTCACATTACTCTACTCATTTTCAACCACATATTATTCAATAAAATAATATTTCACATCACATCAATAACTTTTCCTTCTTTTTCAATCACACATTCTCCATCAATCTACTATTCCAAAATACATTCCTTCCAAAGTAATATGGCTCAAACACACCCTCAATCTAAGATAAGCTCTTTCTCTTGAGCATTATGCAATTGTGCATTTCATATTTGATTGGTAAACAGATAGAAGTTGGAATTACCAGTGTGTGTCTGGAAAGTATCATTGATTTTCTAGCGTATCATTTTTTTTTTTGGCAGGAAGCACAAGCATATGCACAGGAGAGTGGCCTTTTCTTCATGGAAACCTCTGCAAAGACAGCTACTAATATCAATGAACTATTTTGCGAAATAGGTAGAGTTTTTTGTTTGAAACTTATTTTCTATGCATGAAGCAAACCCTATGATATATCGACACGGACACGTGTTGAACACGCCAACAAACGATTTTTCAAAAAAGTACCGACACGACCCGTAGATAAAATTCTTTAAAATTCTTCATTTATATAATACATTAAATCAAAATATGAATAAATTAATTTTTTTTTTTGTTGAAATTTTTTAAATATAAGTATCTATTTGTTATTTAATATTAACTTTGAATTAAAAATATTAAATATATAATATTTCTAATGAAGAAAGAAAAATGATCGTGATAGAGTGTCCTAAGAGTCTACATGGACACATCATCCTAGTTGAAGTGTCCGTGCAACACAACAAACCTGAAATCAGTAATTCAACGGGATTGTTCATTTCAGAGAGTGATAGGATACTTGGTGTCTCTTTACAAATGTACTCGTGAACCGACAGAAATCAGAACACAATTTGAGGAGTGCAAGAGAGAATTTAAATGAGTATTTGCATCTTTATAGATATTTTCTCAGTACTAATGCAGTAATATGCATGCTCTTCTTTTATGTTCTCCTGGTGCAATAGACTGGAGTCGAGACACTATTTTCAGTTGAGAAACGACTTAGGCTTAATTTTAATACAGATATACTTCCTTGAAACCTAGAACCCAAGGTTTATCCTGCCATATAGAAACAAATTGGTTAATCAAATTGCTCGTATTTTTGTGATTTTTCTCTCATTTCTTTCTAATAAATGTCCATATGCATCTGCAGCCAAGAGACTGCCTCGTTTGCAGCCGGTCCCAAACCCGTCGGGCATGGTTCTAATGGATAGACCAGCAGAGAGGGCTGCTAGTGCTTCTTGTTGCTCTTGAAGTTGATGCGTGCTTCACCAAATCGTGTTCAAGTTGTCAAATCGTGTTCGTTACAGATGTTAGCAACTATTTTGTGTATTACTGTTTAGAATTGTACAGAAGAGTCCACAAGATGTTTCATCTTCAAACTTTTTAAGATTCTGCTTTGGGTTCTCATGTGATGAAAGATGAGTGAAAGATATTATTTCTTTGTTTTTTACGAGTGATGATTTTTCTTAATCAATGGAAACAAAATATTATAGTTATATTTGTGTTTGATCTGATGTACATCTAATACGCCTTCATTTAGATTTCAATGGTAAAACATGTAAATGAACAGCAAAATTCTTGCCGCCTGCGTTTCACAATATAACTTTGTGTAAGCATATATCAAGAAAGTAAGAGGCACAAGGTTAAAACGAAGACAATTGCCATTGATTAGAAACTTTTGCAAATTGGGATGAGGACCAAGTGAAGTAGGGTTATTGGCGGAATCAAGTTTAGCTTGCAACTTTGATATGCCGTGAAGACTCAGTAAAAAATGTTATTGGTGGATTGATTGAAAAATCAAAGCGAACCAACAGAAAATCAAAGGCCGGCAACCAAGTTGGTAGGTGCGCACCACATTCATGTGGTAGGTAGTTTGATGACTTTGATGGAGCAAGTTGATCCTTGGCTTGGTCTTGGAATGAGAATGTAAACTCGGTACAATAATTACTTGAGAATGATTTGAACATTATGGAATTGTATATAGAGAAGTGTGGGTGGGGGTCGCAAAAGAAGAGACTATATCCACTATTCGATTTGAACGTGGCAACTATGCAAGATGTTAGAATTGAAGCACCACCTTCCTAGTCGAGAATAAGGGATCTAGCATATGGTGCTTTACACTTTGAGGAAGTAATGGACGCCCTAAATCTGGGTTGCGGCAATAAATTCACACACACCTTCAAAAGTGATCAAGAACTAGAGAAAAAATCGTTTAGTAACAAAAAGTATGACTAGAGCACATGAAGTATAATTAATAATGTTAAATTTTTGTTTATTTCTATTGTTTTATATTTTTGTCATCAATAAAACATGCTAATTTCTTTTTGGTTTATTAACACTATAATCAAATGCATCTTTTTATATTGTCGATCTCTAGTTTATAGTGAAAATTCATTTTCATGAACCATGCTGACTTTTATAAGGTGGCGCGGGCATGCCACTTTTGTAATTCTTAAAAGTTAGGCCCATGGACAACCTTTGGTTTGAGTCCAGTTGGAGAAGAATCAGCTCAATAGGCCCAATTTCTATTACTAGAGACCATCTGATAACAAACTAGTATACCCTGGATTTAAGCTTTGTGATTCTATCAACACGAAGAGGCTCAAATGAGTTCAAACTTGAACCCGAAACTAGAGAACAACTATGTTAGGTAGCCCTATGGAAGTACTTCACCAATGCATGTAGACAAGCATGAAACTCAACTGATACACTAACGTTTCTAACAAAAAAAAAAAAAAAATGGTACAAAAATTCCACTGAATAATAGAGTAAGGCTGATCTATGCAGGATGGCAACTCAATTCCAACTTTACTCTGATTGAGAATGGTTTGATCAGTGGCTCAATCCTGCATCTCATTCTTTGCCTTCTAGCCCATGATTAAGCCGATCGACCTCTCCCTTGAGACTTTGATGGGTGGCTACGTCTATAGAGATGGCGTCTCCTATTAGGGATGTCTATAAAGGTTGGATTGGATTGGGGGTGGAGGGAGGGGGCCCAAACCTGCCCCAGGCCCAATAATTTTTTTATGAATTTTTTTTTTTTCAATGTATTTCCCTGGCTCCGCCTTGGTCTAGGTTTGTTTTAAAAAGCCCCCGTTTGAGCCTCATTTATGTATGAAAATGTGTTTTGAAATAATACTTTTTTTGGAGAATGTGCAATTCAAAAAATAACAAAATATTTTCGATTTATGTGTAAATTTATTTTACAAAAGAATGTATAGTTAATAAAAAGTTTTGTAAAAATGAATTTTTAGAAAGAGTAATATTATATGTACCTGCCAAAGTAAGTTTGTTTTGCCATAGCTCACAAGGTTTGTACTAGCAAACTCTAGTTTCACGGGGTGCCTTTCTTCTTAGTACATAAAGGGATACCGTGCTGCAGTAGTCTGCTCTGCTAGACTACCTTCCGTCTTTTCTCGATCGATTTAGGACGAAAGAAGATTTGATTACAAATAATAGAAAGCTTGAAACACAATCGAAAGAAACTCGTTCATTGATTACTGAAAGCAAGAAATTACAATTGACGAAAGCAGGAAATTACAATTGGCTAGTGCAGGGGGCGAACACTATAAAACTTGAAAAATTGTTTGAAAGACCAATACCTCCTATAATAGACTTAGCAACAAAAACCCAATTGCTAGGAGTAGACGTCTTTTTGCTCAAAAATCATACTAAAATTTTCTTATTTTCTAGCTATTTTATAATTGATAAACTATTATATGGAATGAAAATTATAACTTAAAATAGACTAATATTTATAATGTGTGATCGAAATTGGGACAAATTGTAATTGTGATAGGATCACGAAATTTAAGTGAAGTTGCCATCTGTGACACATGGTGCGGTGGCCGTCCCAATTGTCTAATGTTCCAACATATTGAATTGAATTAAATGCCATCTGATCTGGCTATCTACTTTGTCCTGTACAACATTGAACAGTTTAGTTATGTCCAAGTGCTTCTGACACTGTTTTTTCACTTCCTTTTGAAGTCTTTTTCTAGGATATTCCAGTTGTTCTTCTGTTACGAGTCGTACGATTGTGATGGTCTGGATTCGATTTTCAATNCTACATTTTGAATTGCATTAAATGCCATCTGATCTGGCTATCTACTTTGTCCTGTACAACATTGATCAGTTTAGTTTTGTCATGTGCTTCAGACACTGTTTTTTCACTTCCTTTTGAAGTCTTTTTCTAGGATATTCCAGTTGTTCTTCTGTTACGAGTCGTACGATTGTGATGGTCTGGATTCGATTTTCAATTAATAGAAATTTTCTTTTTTCTGGATTAGTACCCGCAAATCTTACTTGGTCTTTCTTAGAATTCAGATTCCTTTTATCACTTTGCATGTTGAGTTGGGGTTTTTATTTCCATCTTGAAATTTTATCGTCAATCGAAAAGAATGTTTCTGGGTTTTCCGAATTTCAGAAATCGCTGTCTGGATTTTACCAATGACTACTGAATCAAGGTAAGAACTTATACGTATTCAGTTTCTTTAATTTTTCTTGATTTCATCAATATTTATTTTGATATGAAATTGGTGCTGTTAGGCGAGAGAAATATTTGAGATCAATTATCGTGGATTATTCCCTGTTAAATGCTCGATACTGATGTATGTGAATGCTTTTCTTCGGAGTAGGATAAGATTGTGATTGTGATTGGAATGGTTTAATTTCTGAAGTTTGAATCTCAAATGGGTATATCTAATTGTAAGCATTTGAGATTCTTTGGTCTCCATTTCAATTCTCTGTCCAGCAAATGTGTGGCACTGGTGGTCATTGCTTTGGTTCTTAGAGCAGTTTTTCTTCCCACATTTAACAAGAACCTATTTGCATTTGACAATGGACCATCCACATTGAATCGAGAACTTCGTATTGAAAGGAAAAAGTTTTTGGAGGTTCCTCAAATCATTTGGGGGTTGAACAATCAGAAAATTGCATTTGCGAGAGCTGCATTAACCGCAAGAATGCTGAATAGAACACTTTTGATGCCTAGCATGAGCGCGTCACTATTTTATAAAGAAGTTGATTTGTTGCAACCTATTTCATTCAATAAGGTTTTCCATTTCGAAAAATTTAACTCTCTTTGTAAGGGGTTTGTCCATTTGGGTCGTTATTCGGAGGTTTCCAACCGCAGTGATGTTTTTGAGCTTCAAAAGGGGAGTGGAAGGAGGTGGACAGTTCAGAAAGATTTAGATCAGTTAAGACAGTTTAGCAACAATCCATATCACAGGTATGAGATCATTCAGATTGTTGGCAAGAACCCCTTTTTGTGGCATGATCATTGGCCAGTTAAAGACTACGCAAAGGTCTTTGAATGCTTAGTTTTGGTGAAAGAAATATCAAGAGAAGCTGATAAGATTGTTTCCAAGATTAGGGAGATTGGGTCGAAAGAAATTTGTAAAGTTGTGCCTTCCCAAAATGTTGTCAATTCAGTACCTTATGTAGCAGTTCACATGAGAATAGAAAAGGATTGGATGATTCACTGCAAGAAGTTGGAAAAAAGATCAAATATAAGTGAAATTTGTAGCAGTAAGGAGGAGATTTTGGAGAGAGTGGGAAATATTGTCGGCCTGAAAACTCCGGCTGTAATTTATCTAGCTGTGGCCGACACCCTTCTTGAAGATAACTCTATACTAACTGGTTGGAAGGAGGGATTGCTTCCTTTCGAGAAGAAAAAGTTAGGCGTTGTCGAAGTTTACAAGAAGCACCCGTATCTCATTCAATCAGCCATTGATTATGAAGTTTGCTTGAGATCTGATGTGTTTGTTGGGAACAGTTTTTCCACATTTTCCAGTCTTGCTGTTCTTGATAGAACCCAGAAGATGATCAAAATGGGTGCTAGGAATATCTGTGGCATGGAAGCTAAATGGCCTTCTTATTCATACAATTTACATGTGGAATCCAAAGGGCCATGTCCATGGGTGACGAATATGTCTGATCTTAATCTGCAAGCAATTAGTTATGGTTCTAACGACGTCTCGTGCCGATTAAGTTCATAATTCTAGATGATCACCCGATGCTTCCTTTGGATGTTGGTTGAGCTCCTATGATGCAATTGGTGTTATGGCTTCTAATTTCTTTTATCTGTAAACAAGGTGGGTTTGGAAATTATTGGAAAGCATATAAGGGAAAAATCATGTATACTTTTGCTTGTGTAAATCTTATATATTTGGATCTTCTGAAAGTCTTGATATTTTTTAAGAGTAATGTTATTTAGCCCTACTTGGGTTGCAACTTCAGTCTAAGTGGCAGCAATTGGCATTAAATGATATGTGGAATCAAATTATTTCCACATTTCATTTGGTTTATCATCTAGAGCCACCTAGACTTGGGTTGCAACCCCAGTGGGGCTATATAGCATTGCTCATTTTTTAAAGCTCCATATAGTGGCATGCATCTTGGTGGAATACCCGTGGATTAAATTTTGTTGGTACATTTAATGTCAGTTGCAATAAAAGCTTCATTTTTGAAATTATTCCATGCTGTGACACATTGTCAAGGTTATACTCTTTACATTTTTTGTTTTCAACTATTCCATGCATGAGACGAGGTCATACTCTTTTCTTTACATCTTCGTGTGCAATATTGTGTAGGATTGAACTTGTATAATCGACAAAATTTTAATTTCTTTCACTCCTTGATACTGTTTCTTTGTTGATTAATCCTCCTCAATAAACATGTTATAAATGGGCAAAGAAATTGTTGGTCACAAGTTTCAGCTAATTGATTAGTGAATATAGTTGTTCCTCTTTGACATTTCGATTAAATCGAGCACTCAATATTGCTCGAGTCATAGGGGGTAAGTTCATAGTGGCAGATGACGAAGGAGGGCCAGCCGAGGCTGCAAATGGCTTGCCGCAGCTGCCCAATGCTATTGGGCGACCAAGCCACGGCATGCAGGGAAATCTGCATGCTGCCGCCCCTGTGAAATTCATGCTTAAACCCGTTTGTGGACCACGTTTCACTTCAATTCGGTTGTGTAATTATTTATTTGAATGGTTGTGACTCTAATGTATAATTGTAACTCTTGGAAAGAAATGTTTCATGATCTAATGTATAAAACACACTTCTGAAATACACTGACATTATGCCAAAAGAATTTTCTTTCATCCCCTTGATTTTCCGACATAATATACTTCCCGTTTGCATCAATTTTCCTACAAAATCTTGTTTATACTTTATCATTCTCAAGAGACAAAGTGTAGATCTTGAATATAGACATTTTTAATCATTAGTGTACGGGTTGTCTTCTTGAATGCACAAAGCAAACATGATGGCTTCATTGAATGCTGGTGTGTTTCTACGTGCATCACGATATTGGTGGGACAAGTAACAGCTTAAAAAAAAGTACAAACACGTGCCTTGAAGTCAAATTTTTCGTAGTCCGAGATTCTGCAATTTCCTACTTCCACTTCTTTCTTGCGATATTTGAAGACTTCTGTGTTGCTCGAAGACGTCACGCCAACAGTAGAGCAACAGTTTGGCCTAGCTTGAAAAACTCGACATTCCTATGTATTCAAAGTAATTTCTCTCTTTTTCTCTTGGTAGTGTCCCTGCTGAAAATGGTGGGAAGGGGACTTAATTATTAATTGAACCCACCAAACGGTGCCAGTGGTTGTCCCATGACCCCTAGGGTGCCCCCCGAGGGACATCAAGGGACATTTGCTGGCCCTTTCAGCAGGGTTGATGCTTTAACAGCCAGATCCGAGAGACATGGTTCTTATGAGTTTTGTAGCATAGTTCAAGTTTGTCCAACATTTACAAAGTGCTAACTATCGATACAAAAATATCAAAATCAATCCCAAGAAAAGAAAAAAAATTGCGCCATTAAAAACTGAAGGAAACCATTTTTCACCCCAAAAGAATATACCAGCTCATAAGCAGTTTGAAATGTGAAGTGCCAGCAGAAAACGCTGCTCCCTATGAAATGCCAATACTATGTCAAAGTGAATCACATATAGAGACAATATATAAACCAGTTCGCTTCATTGCCTTTTAGATTGTCAAAAACATTTATCCTTTCGTTTTCCTATAGACTTTCGTCTTCCTGCAAGAAGGAAGCTATATAATGTATAAACTTATAATCCTTGCACAGAGAAATTTATGCTCACAAGTTTTGAGCACAAGGAATACAAGAAAGGAATGAAAAAGGACCTATTCACACATGTCCAAATAGCGGGAGAGCAAGATACTCTTTGCCCTGTAAACCAAACACTTTAGGAATGATGATCGACTTCATTGAGTGTAGTCGTCATAGTAATTATCGCTCATAACAGACACAAATCTTTCAAGGCAAGGTAGCTGATGCAGATCCTTCATGGCATCAACATAGGAATCTGTACAATGAGGTGGGGATTGTTGAGGTTGATGATCGGTCAAACTGAATGCCCCTGCAAGGAACCTCTGGATCAATGCCAGCTGTGATTTTTCTTGATCTGAATAAGCATCCATCGTCATCGGCAGTGACTCAAACGAATCCCATGCCCATTGTTCAAACTCTTGGGAAGGAAAATTTGCCGATTCATTAGAATAATCTTCATTCCAGAATGCGCATTCACATGTCTGTTGGCCATTCCTGTATTCCGTACCACAAGAATAACAGAACTCGTGCCCACACCTGCAGGTAAAATATGGACATGGGACAATTAGAATGAGCACTTATAAGGTTTACCATATTAGTCCTATTATTCAAATTTTTCTGTAGTTTTGACTTCTTTTATGCCAATATTTCCTTTTGATATACAATAAGCAATGCTAAGACAATTTTCAGAAGTATTCCATGATGCCACTCCTAACACCTACTAAACATGTTAAGCAATCTTACATAATCTATTCAGAAGACAAGCCAAGAGATATTGCAAGAAAATAAAGCAAAAGTGAGATGCCATGAATCCAATAACAAATCAAGAAAACAATATGTTCATTAATGTAAATTTAAGTGTAATGCACCCCATATGTCTAATTAACATTTCCAAGAATGCTTATTGTCGTGTATAAAAATTTGCCTCATCAAACCTCACCCAATAATGGTAGGATCTGAATTAAATGAGAAAGACGATACATTCCTCATCATCGTACGAAAAAGTGTTGAGGATGAAATTACAACTAGAAAATTCATCTAAAGTGACTATAACCTCACATTTTGCACCAAATGAATAAAATGTCATAACTAATAGTGATAAAAGGATTCCGACAAGTCTACTAAATTCATGTGTAATTCCATTTATAAATCATAAGACGATTCATTCTATATACATAAAACACGCACACACTTGCTAGATCTTTAACACAATACACGCACTTAGATGCTTTTATTATGGTGACATTCAAATAACTCGACTGACTTGAACCTCAGAGGGTCTCTGTTGGGCAACCCAGCACCTCCTTGGAGGTCTGTGATTTTGTAAGTCTATCCGGGGCAAAGTCATAAAGAAACAGCATTAGGAGATTCTCACAGATCAAATTTGAAATGTTGACGGAATTTGACATCAACACTATCCAACTATTTTTCTAATACTATTTCTTTTAATTTTATTTTTTATTTTTAAAGAAGAAACAGAACAGAAATATTTGGAAAAACTCAGATGGTCAAAAAGGGACAGATCTAGACAAACATCAAACTCCAATGCTCACAATAAATAGCAGCCTAAATGGGTTAGGTTATATTAACATGCTTGTCACCCAAGAATAAAAAGTGCCAATTATTTTCTGAAGAGCTTGAGGGTCGCTACTTGCTAGCATCGGTTGTCAATGGTGTGACTGAAAATTGAACTTTCCAACATTACAAAGTTATCAGATTGCTTCAGTTTCAGGAATCAGAACCAGATAATTTGCTACTTCAAACAAATAAATGCTAAAAATAAGCCCATTTACCTATCGGAAAAACATAAATTTAGCTACAGGTAATTTCTAAAACGTAAATAGTTAACTATAAAGCAATAAGACCATCAATTTCTGAAGTTTTAAGAGTGAAAATTAAATGAGTGCCTCTACTGGTTAAGCTATTCTTGAAAAAGAAAATGTGTAGAGGAAAAAAGATAATAGGAAGGAAAAGAAAAAAAGGAATGTTACTTGGACAAATAGTCATCCTTCATTTGCTTTTCTACTTGATGTTTATTTTATATGAAACTCTCATAAGAATATATGGCTCTAAAAATACCTAGGACCATATAAACTGCCAGATTTGGTGTTCTCCGATGAAAAGTACCATGTTTGGTAATGATTAGACTGTGTTGCCAATTATGCAACTTACCCATTGAAAGTAAACTAATTTCACCACGGAGCTCAACTACTCACACTCACGATGCCATATTAAAGTCAAATCCAG
Organism: Fraxinus quadrangulata; assembly: GCA_903798255.1. Taxonomy (NCBI): domain Eukaryota; kingdom Viridiplantae; phylum Streptophyta; class Magnoliopsida; order Lamiales; family Oleaceae; genus Fraxinus; species Fraxinus quadrangulata. Next base: position 19,983 of record CAIGRB010089249.1, on the reverse strand, counting down.
GAGGGGCTAGAGCCAACCTCTCCATAACAAGAACTTACAATCTGTTACGGATTTGACTGACCCCAGAAAAGATGTGGGCGTGTTTCAACCTCATTTAAAAGAAGACATTTCTCTATCATTCAGACGTGCACACACACACATATCAGATCAGGTCCAATCTTCTAATTGTGGGAAAATCTAGGTGTTTTGTCAGATTTATGATGGCCTGGTCATCCTACTCTTTACTAATAGTTTAGCTTATATAGAGAAATCAAGATAAAGGAAGGCGTGCTTTTGCAGGCCATCTTTCTCTGATCTCCTCATTTATCTTCTGCAACCATTTCATACAAATTGACTGAAGTGTCTGAAGAAAAAAAAAAAAGTTCGTTCCAAGGAGCAACCAACTCATGAAGCGAGGATAATGTTGCTAAAAATTCTGAAGTCTCAGTATCTATCTTACTAAGTCACTGTGAGAAAATACTTCAAACGCATTCGAAAATAGAAGCATAAATATTTCAAAAGAAAATAATCTTACCGGCATGTCATGTGGTAGCAAATATGATTTAGTTCAATCATCCTGTGGCACCGCTGGCAACGTCTCCACCCTTTATTCTGTAGCAAACTCATGTAACACGCTTCTCTCTCCTCCGGAGTGAGATTTTGATACTCTTCACAGGTCATAGAAGTATGCCAAGGAACCCCACAATCCACACATATAAATCCTCGACAAACAGGACACTCCATGCAGCCATTGTCTGCCTGGCTCGATGAACTTCCCCGAGTTGACAAGCATTCACGAGGATCAAGCATAACCGAGCAATTAATATACGGACAACAAATCTTGTTGAGGATATTTGCTTCTTTAAGGGCCCTCTCCAAAGATTCATAAGAGGTAACAGGAAGAAAAGACCTAAACTCAGTGGTGGAAATACAGTATCTGCAACTCAATTGAGGGCATCTAATGGGAACACTAGTAGATTGCATTTTCTCCTTAACATAAGTTTTCATGCAGTCGGAACAAAATTTGTGTGAACACTTGATCGTGATCATCATTGATGCAAACTTTTCCAAAGAACAGATTGAACAACTTTCAGTCAATTTATCTCCCTCGACAGGAATAGAGACTATTCCAACCGCCACTTGAGCTAACTCTAAAGCCTTTTGAATTTCAGTACTTCGGACAAATTTTAGAACAAAGGTTTCCATATTACTAGCTTGTTCTAGGATCCTTTGCCTCAACGCCTCAAGAAGTGGATTTTCAAGTTCCTTGTCTTCTGTAATCTGGAAGAAATTACTACCACTTCATAAGCTATACAAAAGATTTTCAAAATCAAATGACTAAAAACCATCCGTCAGTACTGAGAAGCGCAATATTCTTTCGTTACTATTTGAGAGGATATTGATTCATTTCAATCTTATAATGGTTAAAATTGAATTAGATTTCTAAAATAGAAAGAAAATTGATCGTGAGAAGTGCAATTTAAATACCAATAATGGAAAGACAAGAAAATAATTGCTCGTCATATGAAGTAAACACTTCTGGCTTGTTTGGTAAGCTGGAATGTATAACACTGAGCAGTGAGCACTATTTAAAAAATAAAAATTAAAAAAATTTCTCCATTATGGTGTCCAATCTCGTTCAATACTGTGTATTAAGCATGTCCTAAGATGTCGTAGAACAAAAGTACTGTAGGAAACAATAGAACTTGCCATTTTGAAAGTCTTGGGATAATTATAGATTTGTCAGCTTAACAAATTGTGATCATTAACAAACAAACAAAAACCAACGCAAGATTACATGTTTGGAGCTGGGAAATTGCTTACTTGATCATATAGGATATCAGACTCGGTAAAGGCGAAAACCCGCCTAATATTGTTTTCTGCAGCCTCTGATAAACCATCCAGCAAAGCTAAATAATCTGCCACTGATTCTTCCACATAGAAATCGAGCTTTTTCTGCACTCGAATTGGAGATAAATTACATGACCTCTCCATAACCACCCCAATTCCAGAAAGCCTAGAACCAGAATCTCCAGGACCTGCTGTAGACACACCTTTGAAACACATCTTTACAGAATAATCATTGAGATCGTCCTGTAAATCTGCCTTTGTGGGTTCTTCTCTATCCTCCACTTCATCCTCATCCCCGCAACAGCTTCTAAAATCTTCTTCTTCTTCTTCCTTAGTTTCATCCGCAGATGAACCATCAATAATTGTTTGATCCTCCATTGCCATTTACTAAAATTTTCGAAGAGTCACAATTTCTTCACAGCTTCACTACTTCAAGAATTGATAGATTTCAAATCAAATAAAAGACCAAATATTCGGAAAATATATCAGAAACTAACAAATTCCAGCATCCTTAGTCCAAGATAAAGGACCATTAAATTCAGATGATGACTTACTCAAAAAAGAAGATCCAGAAGTTTTTCTACACATCTCTGCCTTCTATATCGAAATACAGAAATTTTTTATTAACCACAAGATCCACGATTCCAAATGAATATAAACAAGAACAATTTTTCTCAACAAATAAGGAATAAGAGAACCTTCTCATCAGCCTGAAAAGGTATAGAAACACAAATTCTTAATTCGCAGAAACTACAGCCCAAGAAACATCACTCGTTCCATTATAATTCATATAATTTTTCTTCAAAAGTATAGGCATGTATGTGGATTCACATATATATGTACAAGAAATTAAAAACTGATGGTTCCATACCTCAGTGAGAAGAAATAATTATTGCTATGATTCAGAGTGAGTGATTATACCTTTGCGGACATTAGAACCCTAACCTGACAAATTATCCTCCTTTTGTGTCTGGACTGTGCTTTACTATACTTTTCCAGGATTTTACGTTGGGAGTGGGTGTATTAATAGCGTGTCACAAGAAACTGAAGTCGTTCGTTGGGAGTGGTTGTATTTTCTTTTCTTTAATTGCAAATTCTTTCATTCTTTCGTGAGATTCCATAATTCATTCATAACACAAATAATTTCGTTTTAAGGAAAGCTGCTACCGGATAATGAACACCATGGCTGTAATTTCCGTAATATAGCTTTGATTCTTACTAGTCCAATAGAAACAACTAAGGATTCAATTACTTGCTTCATTAAACTCTTCATTCGAATGTATTGGATAATCGAGACGTGTTACATTTTGTACGCAAGTATAAAATGCAAATTAAAGTATGATCCTATAAGGTCATTAAAATCGAGTCTTGCATCAAAATCATAAATTTTTATTTGTACTCGTGTCTGGCGTGAATCTATTTTGACTTGTCTACACTCTCTATTATTATTTTTTATTTACTTTATTCATTCTATCCAGTATTTAATTACTTAGTTAATCGAGAAAGGGTCACAAGTAGTGTAAAACAAGTATCAGAAGTTAAAATATGGGACAATCATGATTAGCAACCACTAGTCAATTATGGGAATGTGGTCTATTGGCTAATTAATTACTAATTTCTTATTTTGTATGTGTCAATATTTTATAAAAAAAAAAAAAAAAGCTTTTACAATTTGAATGGAATGTCGCGCTCCAAATTGATATTAATATTTACTTGTTCAGCGTGAATACTCGGAAGTAAATATAACTAAAATATAAATATGAAGTTTATATTACTTCATTATTTTTTTCTTAATAATCAGAAAGCAACAAATATAAGGGCTTGCATAATTGCATTGTGTCCCGTTAATTTTATTTATTTTTTGAAGCATTTTTATTTTTAAGAAATAGAATATGCAGATTAGGACAACCACTCTGCGTATGTATGATTGCATTGTATCGTCAACTTGTATTGGGAAATATTTGCCTATATGAAAGGGACAAAATGACATTAGAAAATTGGAAGTTGGAGAAGAGATTGATGGGAATATTTGGACGTGGCCGGTGCCACTCTTCTATCCAAAAAGTAAAAATTGACTTGTTTTTTTTTTGATAAACAACTCGTTGACTATAAGGAAATTAATCTTTCATAATATATTTTGATTTATGATTTATAAGGAAAATAAAGTGAAGTGGAATTAGAGAGGAAGATACAAGATAAAAAGAAAACGAGGTTACGGTTTCAAGAACTTGACATGAAGAAGATAGATTCTTAGTATAAGATATTCACTTTTTTTTTCAACGTTATATTAAGCATATTGTAAGACGGGGAGGTATGTTTCTAGTTCACAATTTGGTTTGGACTTTCTACCAAATATGCGTATTATGAAATGCTAATGTATTGATTGTTTACTGGAATTATTACCATGAGATATATGACTACTTATGTAACTTCTTTCGTTGTTCAATTCAAAACTTTCTAAAGAGTCTTGTGGACATCGAAAGTCTTGTAAGAAATGTTAGGACTTTGAAATAGTCAAGTCGTTGAAACATAAATTCGAAAACAGCACGTCAATTATATATTAATACGACTATTGTTTGTTCTAAAGAAAAGGTTTATAATACAAGCTAATGTCATTATCAAGTCCATTTAGCCATGAGAGACATGCCCCCAGCTCCTAAAAAAACTGCACTGTCGGCTTTAATCTGTGATTTGATGCTGCTTTGCAACTTTGGACCCATGAAATCTGCTGCAAGAAGATCCACCAAAGCCATGTAGATCAAAAGCCCGGCCGAGGTCGCATTAAGTAAACCTACGATAATCAAAGCACGAGGGCTGTTTTCTTTATAAGCGCTTGATAGTGCTAGACCTAGAGCAATTCCAAATGGGGTCGTTACTTCGAAAAAAGAATGTCATTGTAGCCTTAGTCACAAACTTGTACTCGGCCTACAATTCAAAGAACGTCAACATCAGGTGCACATTTTTTATAACGGGGTTGACTACCCACGAAGTCGTGATCTTCGCTCGTCCAATACCATGTGAAACCACCCCATTTAAAATCTTGAACAAATAAATTAGATAGAGATATTAACAATTAGATAGAGAATACAACCACCAAGTCCCATTCCTTCAAACATTTGATGGAAGCAAAGAGCAGCTAGAAGTCCTTTGATTGTGCAAGTATTGTTGGAGGCTCCAAGAGAAAGCCCGATCACGATGGAATGAACTATTATTCCCAGCTCCAAAACCTGTCAATGAATCATATGAGTTATATCCTATATAGTTCGTATGTGCGCGTGTTAACGTCTGAATGTTTTATGCTTCGCAGTCGAGCTTACTCAACATGAAATTTAGTTAAAAGTTCAATAACTTCACTATTCTTTTCCCTAAAATGAGTTGGCAGGCTAATGTCAATATCTTACTGCAATTAAGATATGTGCCAAACTTCTTCACTGCTAGCTAGCTATTTCGTGATTCTTGTCGATACTCGGCTCCTTTTTTGCATGTGACTCGATCTCACTTGCTGTTGCTCCAATAGATCAGAAAGTAACAAAATCCATTTAATTTAATTGTGAGGTTCCAATAAATTGTCCAGTTGACTATGGATAGTAATAGGACAGATATTAATTATCTTGCTCCCTTCTGTTGTCTTGTTTTTATTTGGAAGGGTATGGAATAGTCTGTTTGTTAACATTGTATGGACCCTCTCACTCATACATAAACTCATATATTAAAAAAACATTGATATGTATGTAGATTTAATTTTTTTCTCTTATTTTTCTTATTTCTTATTTTTAGTATATAGATGTATATATGGGCAGTCCTTGTTTGTTTCAATTCATTTAATTATTATTATTATTATTTTGTTATCCATATAAGACACGTGCTAGGGTGTGTTTGATTGGAAAATTTTCCATGGAAAATGGTATTTTCTCCCAAATTTCAACTTTTGGAATGTTTGGTTGTTATTTTTTACATAAAAAATATTTTTCAACCTTTGAAAATATGTCCAGTTTTCCTTCGATGGGAGGTGCGTTTTTGTTTTCCTCAAAATAAGGAAAACATTTTTTCCCTAAGAGACATTTTTCTTGTCAATCAAACATGTCCTTATTGTAATCTGCCGGGATAAATTTAACGTTTATTTTTATTGTAGATGTTTTAATTTTGTCATCAGTTGAAACATTGCCTAGAGTCCTTAATGGGAAAAAAAATTATAAACCCTGGAGCATGTGTGTATATTTACTAATTTAAATTAAGCCCTGGAGATCATATATGAATAGATTAATGAGATGGATTGCAACACTACATTGAGGTGAACTTGAAGAAGACACATATTACAGACTTTCTTTTAAATTTTGCTGCTTCATTTTTTGTGTTTGTAATCTGAAGGAAACCCTTGTTTGCTGGTACATTCAAGATTTATATGGATAGACCCTCGATCCTTGTGCAAGTTCATTGAACAGAGATGAAACAAAAGAATATTATTCTTGGCAGTAAAAAATTGAAGGAACCCTTAATTAAGCCCACTTAGCCAAAAGAGACATTCCTCCAGCACCTAACAAGACAGCAATATAAGCCCACGTTTGTAGTTTCATGTTCCTCTGCAGTTTGTCTCCCAAGAAATCTGATCCCAAAAGATCCACCAATGCCATGTAATTTAGTAATCCAGCAGAAGATGCATTCAGCAATCCTACAACAATTAGAGCTGTTGGACTGTCTGCACTGTACACATTTGACAAACCAATTCCAAGTGCAATCCCAAATGGAGTTGTGACCGAGAAAAAGAACACCATTATTGCTTTCATTTTCACACTATATTCGGCCTGCAATATGCATCCACCTAGACCCATTCCTTCAAAGAGTTGATGAAAGCAGAGCGCAGCTACTAATGCTTTGATCGTGCATGGATTTTCTGAAGCCCCCGTTGATAACCCTATCACTACAGAATGCACCACAATTCCTAGCTCAAGAACCTGCATCATTTGGTGTTATAATGACGATTGAAACTCTAACTGATTGATCATGTTTACAACACTACAACAAAAGTAGCTTTTTACGACATTCGGCGTGCATACGAGGCAATGCCGTAAAAATTTAAAACATAATATTTACGGCATGCTTTAAATGCATGCCATAATAATTTAATTACTTAAAAGTAAATTCAAATAAAGGATTCTAATTACAAGTAATTGATTTTAACATTTGATCTTGACTTTTCAATGGATGTCACACCTCAATTTTCCAAACTGCCATTGACATGTTCTTGTGGAGCATTTCATCAATTGTAGAGGGCAGTTGAGGGTAATTTTGTCCAATGCATTTTCAAAGGTACAATAATGGGAAATTGAAGTATAACAAAGCGACTCGACTTTTGTATTTTTTATTGATTCTTTTACTGTAAAATAATGAGATTTGAAAAAAAATATGTCATTATAATGTGCTCCATTAGAGCATATATTTTGGGCACATCGTACATGCATTGTATGTAGTAAAAAAGTGAATATTTACTGCATGATTTATATGGCGTTCACATGTACTCATAAAGAAATTTTCACGGCATGCAAAACACGACATAAAAGGCAAACTTTGTTGTAGTGCAACTGTGCAAGTTCAAATAAGGAAAGTAATTACGCCCCAATGGCACACAATATTCGAATTGAATATACCTGAGCGATCACCCGATATCTTAGCAATTGTGACGCATTCTCATCTACAACGCTAACTTCACCATTATTTCCATGGCAGTGACAAGAAGTTTGAGACTCCACATTTCCCCCAGTGGCATCCTTGTTCGATTCAACCCCGCGTTCTATAATATTTCTTTTTCTGTAATAACTCGTGGCATATGAATCCACCATTAGAGTGAACACTGCCGACAGCATTGCCACAAATGTTGTGAACGGAAATTTCCTCCAAGGATTCTCCGGCAGACACAACGACGTGAGATCGTCAAATGAATCTGGCATAACATGCATGTACCCAGTGGCAAGAATAACCCCAGATGCAAAAGCCTTAACCAAAACAAATAATTCTTTATCGGGTTTAAGCGCCGGAACTGCACGAGAAAAAATGGGTAGACATACACCAATCATACTAGTTACAAAAATCGAAGCAATCGCAATAACCTTGAGTTTTAATGCCTCCGTTTTGTTGTGGCATCCCACGGCGGTGCTCCGGCTACATTTTAGCGTCGCATTGGTTTCTGATGAACCCGAGGCATGGTATGCAAAGAGGAAAATGACTGCAAGAAATTGTTTAAGAAGTGCCATGTCGAAGGACAGTGGTTGGCTTGATTTACAGTGTGTGAAAGGTTACTATTTATGGGTTTTACAAATTCAAAGGTTTACCTTGAAACCTCAATTTTGTCCTTATGACGAGTCACATATTTGTGTGTTTTGTTTGATATGGCAATGTAATATCTCGTAAACTTTAAGGGTGCTTTGGGGAAAACAAACCAGGTGAAGATGGCCTCAGATGGGCACGTGGCAAGGGTGTTTTTACCTTGACTTAGAGTCTGTACTGCGTATTAAAGTCTATGCTTTTACTGCTCTTAGAATGACGTGTCATCTACGTGGCGGATTTTTTATATTTTTTTCAAAAAGACTAAGCCCATTAGTGCTATCCAGATCTGGGTATTTTCCATAAAAACTCGTGTTATTTTGGACCCTAAGCTTCACTATAAATGGACTCTGAAATTTAAAGAAGAAAAAATTACACAAAATCCTACTTTTTAAAATCAATTTTCAAAAATCTGATAGTAAATTTCATTTTTCAAAAATCAGCTATTCATAACTATTATAAATTAATATTTTAATATTAATAATAATATAAATTAATTTATATACATACTTACACTATCTATCCTCATCCAAACTCTAAAATCAATTTTTCTTCCATCTCCTCTCCCGTCTCTCTACTCAAACAGTCGCCACCACCGTCGCCGTCGCCGCCACTTTTCCCCCTCTCTGTCTCTCTCTCTCTCACTCTCTTTT
>CAIGRB010089243.1:25722-51344 GCA_903798255.1 Fraxinus quadrangulata | reverse complement strand
TTAATAATCGAATATTAATTTTACTATATTGGGGGGTAATTATTGACATACAAAAATATTAAGGCCCAATTAATTGGCCCATAGAGTAAACACTAGTTAAAGAATTCAAATGATGGATCTAAACAAAACCATGTGGAAGCTCAAGACAGAGTTATGCAATGGAAGTCCATCATCACCCAAGCCTGATGTACGCCCAAATAGTGGAAGCCCGTTTGTCGCTCAAACTTGAAAGACTCCCAAGTAACTAAGAACCCCTGTCGCTCAAGCTTGTGAGACACTCGAGATCTAGGCGAGGGTAATATATTAGTATTATTTACAGCGACAGACAGTTTATTGAAACTGTTCATCCCATGATCCAGGAATCCCGATCGCACGCAGTTAAATAATGGGAGAAGTGACAGCGGTTATAAGCAGTTCCTTAACAAGTCACCAATCATGAAAAAAGTGGGTAGTTATAGGGCGACAAGCAGTTTCCAAACGATTTTACAAGGAAAACTGTCACAAGGAGTATAAAAGAAAAAAAAGACGTAGAAGGAAGGGATCCAATCAATCAACTCTCGAACGGAGAAATATGTAATTTTAATTCCTTTATTTTCTTGTCAAATTTTCGAATTAATTCGTATGCTTGTGCCCTTTGGAGGCGTTTTGCTTCTTGCAACTTGTAATCTTCATAAATAAAGCACCCATCGTTGGAACTTTGTTTTAAGAGGTTTGTTCATTACACAATCGTTTGAACCTTCTTTTAATTGTTAGCGACTTCCGCGCGAAACAGATACAATTGTTGAAAGAACTATGGGAATCAATGGTCTTGGAATTCAACTACTAGCATCAAGAGAGAAGGAAAAAAAAAGACTTCTTTATCGGAGCTAACAGTTGCTTAAAGCACAACATCTTGATCTCATATAGAGCTAAAAGGCCATTACCATGAGTTCTAATACTCCCTTTCCTTGAAGTTTCAACCTTGTAACGTCATATTATGTCATGTCCGTTTATCAATTTAATATAGGTTACAGATGTTGAAATATTTATAATTTCATCAATTTTTCAATAACAAATAAAAATATTATTTATCAATGAATTTAAAAAAGATTTAAAAATAACATACATCACATGTCAACTACAGTTAGTTTGTTAATCTATAATATATTAAATATAACATCAAGTGATAATCATTTTTTGACGATTTTAATCCTACTATAATTCAATTATTTTAATAATACTTTACTTTTCACTTATCAATATGTAATAAATACTACAAAATTCATATATGAATTTCATGTTATTAATTCACAATTAATTAATATTCAAATTAATTTAAACGCAATGAATCTTGATCTACATGAATATTGAGTTATTATGAATTAATTTATTTTTATTAATGTATCTAAAAAATTTTAATTGGTGTTTAAATTCATGTATCATCAACTACTTTTTTCTGTACCAAATGTAGTATATCAAGGCTAATTATTTGTTGTATTTCATCATCACAAAAAAATTTGAATTATAAAAGCTGAGTTTTGAGAATACAATTTTCTTTTATTAAATTTCAATCCTAAATTTGATTTTCTTCAATTCTTTTAAGATTCATCAAATCCTCGTAACAAATTGGTATCAAATATTATTTTACAACATTTATAAGGTATTTCAAAATACGTGCAATACACGTTCAACTTTGACTAGTTGTTTAAAAAATACATAAATCTACATCAAAATATTCACCAAATAAGTAAAATCATATTAATGGAGAGCTTTAGAAATAAATGCTATCCATATCAAAAAATAAAACAAATGAAATTTTTTACAGCATACCTCCATTTCTTTTTGTAAATCACGTCGAGTGGTCTTAAAAAATGACCAATTCAGATTGCTTTTAATTAAACATTAGCTTATGAGTTAATTGTGATGATTATACACTTTGCGAGCCACTTATGTATCTTTTGAACTCAATTAAAAAGATTCATATTCAGAGTCAACACACTGGGAATCTTAACAGCACAACACCGCTTGCAAATGCATGAACCCAACCCTATAAAACTCTTCACATTCAGTCCTCACTTCAAAATCCCTCTTCTTGATTGAGACACAGAGCAGTGCGAAAGAAAATCAAGAAAATTCAAGAATTGAAAATGCCTTCGCAGTGCTTATTTCTGGTCTCCAAATGCACTGTTTTTCCAGCCCATAAATCCAATTTGGGTGACCTTAAACTCTCTGTTTCGGACCTCCCCATGCTATCTTGCCACTACATTCAGAAGGGTGCTTTATTTACCCGCCAGCCATTTCCAATATCTCAACTCGTTACTCTACTCAAAGTCACCCTCTTGATAAGTACAGTTTCTATACTTATTTGAAATAATAAATGATGATATACTTTTTTTTTTGGATAAAATACTACATAACTTGTGTTAAATTGCATTTTGTAGGTAAAGTTCGATGTTTGATGAAGAATTGGATAAAAGAAAGCAAAAATAGTGAAAAATGACGAAATCCAAAAGTCGGGGACTAAAGTACAAATACTCAAAATTTGTGTCGGACCTCACGATGAATATTCAAGAGTGATAGGTGTCAATTGGATGAAGAAATGTCAAATTGATGAAATATAGTCAAAATTTTATCACACATTAAGTTCTAGCAAAAAAAGTTGCGCTCCAGATTTTTAGCTTCAATCTGGGCCCATCTTTCGGATAGAAAACGTTCGAGTTGGAAAATTTATACGTCTGGAAGAAATGTATCCCTTTAAGTTATCTTTTCAATACATTTTGAATCACCTCAATCGGATATCGAGAGTGAAAGATATGACAAAAATACTAAAAAATTGTCTCGCAGAAAAAACTATATCTACGTTTAATTAGATGCAGCCGCATCTATGCCTCCAAGGCTCCCGGATCCATCTATGATTTATTCTATGCAGCCGCTTACATTTGTACTATGCTGCCGCATAGTACTTTTTCGAGGTGAAATTTTGTTTCATTTTTCAATTGGAACTCTACTTAGGTATTTTTTAATCTTTTGGGCATTCTTTAAATACCATAATCCATCTATAACTTGGGGACACCTCCCTAGACCTAAAAATCTCTATATTTTACATATTTTGGAGGCGGAGAACGACATTTGATTATCAAACAAAGGCGAATTATCAAGATTCTTCGACCAAAATCAAGATTTCATTCAAGGGAGTGGATTTCTCCACTTTCTTCCTTCTTTTATTGATTCAGGTGATGTTTTTCCATATTATCTTGCATAATTTAATTAATAGGATAATAGGCTAATTTTTTCTTTGTATTGGATGAATGATGAACTCTATTATTTATTTATGTTAATTCAAGACAATTATTTTAGTATTTCTTAATTTTTCTTGATTGATTTTGTATTTACATTGAACTATTTTGATTTTTTGATCACCAATTAGATAGTAAGTTGCTTGTTGTAGTGTCAGAATACTCATAATAAGTCTAAAATGCAGCAAAATCAACATATAGGTAATATGCATTAGGAATAATATATATGACATGCGCAATTATATGTGATAAATCATGTAAATTAATACATGTTTTCATATGAATTCGGATTAGGAATATGATCGGGTCGTTTTAAACATATGTTTAATATATTTTGAAAAATAATATTGAATAAAAGTGGATTGTCGATTGTCTTGAATGCATGAATTTACTAGATTACGAATTAAGAATTGAATTAAATAGCAATTGGGGGATTCAATATTCTAATACAAACATTCACATATTTGAAAATACTTTATTTTCTTTCTTAGTTTAGAATTAATATAGAAAACATACAAACATTTTCTTTTGATATTATATGGTTTCGAATTTGACAAAAGTTATTGAACTAGATATTAGATCTTATTACTCGTAGGAACGATAAACTCAAAATTTACTGATTTCTATTATTGTCAACGATCTCATACAGTTGCGGATTTCAACGTAACATCTCTTACAGACCATGACTCACTTTCCACCACTTTTGGACTCAACACTGATTCAGAGGGATATGTTTACATTACCTGCAATGATGATGGAGTGGATTTTATTCATGCCAATGGGTCCCATATTCATGTAAGGGACGTTCTAGGGTCCATTGATGTGCCTCAAGAAGTTGAGGAGTTCTTTCCTTTTGATCAAAAAGTGAGTTATGAAGGCCATTTCAGCTCTATTTTTTGTCTTCTTATTCTAATTAATTGCTATCTAATTTAATTTTTTGTTAACTCCAAATATAACATTGAAGCTTTTATGAAATTCTAAATCTCATTCTAATGTGTTATGAAACTGTAAGGACTTGAATTATGTTATAACAATCCTCCTATGCCCTAGAAAGATTGGGTATACCATCAACAACGATTTTCCTCCACTAACCGCAATTCTTGATGTGTTATATGAAAATCCTAGATATCTATCCCATGTGATCGTAATCATTCTTTGTCACGTCATCTTCGCAAAATCTCTATATAAAACTAGCAAAAAATAGTAAAAACGATAATTTTTACAATAGTAACTTTCCAACATAACAAGTCTTTATAATCATCACATATCATTTTCTCCAAGAACCTATTAACTTTCTCTCACTCCAGAATGCGATCAGAGACGGGTTTCCCAACCCCTTCTTTGTGTAGGAAATAGTTAATTGAGTTACCACCTATGCGAGGACAAACAAAATCGATCAGCATTCTTCTTATAATTTAATGGTCAAAGTTAAGCATTAATTTTATGTTGAAATTATTCAATACAATCATGTTAAGAATAAGAATCACATAATTAATTGATAGTTCAAAATTCATACTTGCGGAAGACATTGTTATGTATGAATATTACCAACTAGATATTCCTCTCCTTGCTCCTCAAAATAATCAGCCGCCAATGAGACAAGCCAAAACAACATAGAGAGGAGAGGAGACCTAAACATTATATAGGAAATCATAAAGTTGGCCCATTACCGTCTCTAACACTAATTAGGGTTTACATAATTTCGATCCACATACTTAAAATTATCACATTATAATAATATAGTCCGTTAGGTAAACAACGGCCCAAGTGATCACTAACATATTGAGCCTAATCATAGTATCATTTCAAACCATACATCTGACCCATAAAATTCGCAATCAAATGAAAGTCCACATAATAGAATTATTCTAACATTCTCCCATTTGGGTAAACATTTGATTTCTATAAAACAAAACTTTTAACCTCAGGGTCAGACTACATAGGTGGCCATACAAGTATAGCTGCAATGATAACACCTTACACAACATGATCCACTCCAACAAGAATGTTAACATCGAACATAGAAGTCATTACACCAATCANCAGCTACAAATGCCAACATCCTTATCGACATGGACCCCCATCCTCCAACTAATGTGGTAGTATACAGTATGAACTTAGTACCAAATGTGATAAAAATTGTGCTAATTCATATCGATCCTCAAAATACTGCTAATCAAAATGAAGCCACATGTCTTTAAAAGAGACTTATCTTATGTCTTTAAATGTTGTATCTCGAGATCAAAATAATATCATAATGAAAGACATTAGTCAAATGCATGCTCAAAATAATTTATGAATAGGGGATAATATATTTTATTATTGGAAGAGGTTGTACCCGAAGAAACATATGGGTTACCTTACATAAATAACTCCCATTAACCAATAACATCAAAAGTTTCCACAGTACCCATATTAACAACATGTGTTGTATGAACTTTAGGAGCGAGTCCCTTACTTAAAGGATCTGCAATCATTGTCTCTGTATTAATATGCTCTATTTTCGTCTGCCCTTTCTTGACTTTATCTCTGACCACCAAATATTTGATGTCAATGTATTTCGATCCACTAGAACTTTTATTATTTCCTGAAAAGAACACTGCTACGCTATTATCACAATAAATAGTGATTGATCTCGAGATGGAGTCAACAACTTTCAGCCCAAAAATAAAATTCCTTAACAAAACGACTTGAATTGTAGCTCCATAACATGCTACAAATTCAGCCTGCATAGTAGAAGATACCACCAGAGTCTGCTTACTTTTCCACGAGATAGCACTACTGGCCAACATGAAAATCTAACCCGAGGTTGATTTCAAATCATCTTAACATCTAGCAAAATTAGAATCTTAGTAGCCTACCACCTCAATGTGATTTGAAAGTTGGAAAGTGAGCATGTAACTTTCAATTTTCTTTAAGTATCTCATAACTTTCTTACTCACTTTTCAATGCTCTTGCCTTGGATTCGACTGAAACCTACCAAGAACACTGACCGCAAAGCTATATCTAGTCTAGTGCAAATTTGAGCATACATCAAACTCCCCACAACACTAGCATATGGAATCATCTTCATAGATTCTCTTTCTAGCTTATTCCTTGGACATTGAGCTTTGTTAAACTTATCTTCTTTCATGATAGGTACATCACCAGGTGCACATTTCTGCATATTGAATCTTTCTAGAACACGTCATATATAAGCCTTCTGAGAGAGTTCCAACATACCATGATTTATATCACTATGTATTTCAATGCCAAGCAAACAAGTAGCTTCTCGAAGATCTTTCATCTCAGAATTAGCAAATAATATCTTCTTTGTCTCATGAAATAACCCCAAGTCATTACTTGCAAGTAAAATCTCATCAACATACAGGACAAGATAAATAAAATCTCTCCCACTAGTTTTAAAATAAATACATTTATCGACTGTATTTTCAACAAAACCAAAAGAAGTGACAACCTCGACAGACATCAAATATCACTGTCGTGATGCCTGCTTGAGGCCATATAAGGATTTATTCAACTTACACACCAAGTTTTTTTTTCCTTTACAACAAAACCTTCAGGTTATTTCATGTAAACCCTTTTCGAAAAAACTCCATTCAGAAAAGCCATCTTAGCATTCATCTGATGAAGCTCCAAATTATAATGTTCCACAAGTGCCAAGATAATTAGAAAAGAATCTTTGGGTGAAACAGGTGATAAAGTCTCATTATAATCAATGCCCTCTTGTTGAGTGAATCCTTTTACAACTAATCTCACCTTCTTTCGTTCAACATTCCCTTTTGGGTCCAATTTACTTTTGAAGATCCACTTGTTATCTATGGCTTTGACATCTGGAGGAAGTTCAACAAGTTCCCAAATTTTATTCTGTTCTATAGAATTCATTTCATCTAGTAGTTATCCATTTATGTGACTCAGGACTTGTCAATGCTTGATTAAAAGTAACAGGGTCAACAATATATCCTACATTAAAATCACTCCTAGTGGAACCTTTGCTAGTGGATTTAGTCAACTTTCTTTTTATACAATCCACACAAATATCAAAATCAGAGAAGTCGAGAGAGGAATGTATCTCAACTTTAACCAATCGACCATCATATATTTTGAAATGTGACCTAACCTCTTATGTCACAATATGGAGGATGATTCACGAATTAGAGACTTTTTCTTTGATACATTCGCAACACAAGAGACTTCACCAAAAGAAGTCAAAGATAATTTATATAAACCATCACATAAGATGCCAGACTCCAAAAAATAACTTCATTGTCGGTACATAAACAGTATTTTCTAAAACAAGAGAGAAACCAGACTCCAAAAACAATTTAACTACTTCTATGAACTCAACCTTCACTTGAACTCCATTCCCAACACACAGGCTTACTTCATTCTCACTTGGCCTCTATTTGCTTGTGAACCCCTACGGAACTCTTATTGTTCTCCAACCAAGTCTTAAACTTAAAATAATCTTTCTACCAATAACCCTTCTTCTTGCAGGACTTGCATTGATCATTTTTCTTTATCGTTCCTTTGGGACCACCAGAAGTCTGACCTCCAAAATTTTGGTTATATTGATCACGGTGTGACTTGTCCCCCTTGTGGAACTTAGACTTATGATTATGAAAAGACCCATTGTTCTGTGGTGGTTGAAAAGCTAATTGCACAGTTTCGACATTTTCACGCCTCAACCTATACTCATCTTGGGCACGTACAGCAATAAGGTCATTCTAATCCCATTTATTTCTTTGAGCATTATAAGCAACTTTCAGCTGATTAAACTGGCTCAGAAGGCTATTTAAAACATGATAGACCTGAAAAGGCTCAGCAATGGGAATCTTAAGAGCCTTTAATTTAGAAGATATATTAATCATCTTCATAACGTACTCCCTAACTCCACTTATACCATCATATCTCATTCAGTTTGTCTATTAGATCTCCAGTTTAAGCTTTATCAGACTCAATAAATCTCAATCCTATGGCATCCACAAAGCTTTTAGCATTTTCATTATTTGGAATAGCACCTATAATGGAATCGGATATGGTCCGCTTAATAATTTTCAAACAAAGTCTATTAGCCCTTTCCCACTTTCATACTCAGCTACATATTCAGGATCGCTTTTATATGTGGCTTTCGAAAGCTGTTTCTCCATTGCAAAATTCAACCCCAAAAGACCAAGTGTTATTTCTACGTCTCATTTTCATCTCACATAATAATTCCTAGTCAAGATTTCAATAGCAGACAATTGACTCAAAAGAGATGTGGCATTTAAAACTGTGGAAACATAAAATAACATATTTAATATCATCCAAACATAGTGCATGCTGACAATGGATGATAACATATTCATCTAATTAACATGGGCTACTAATTAGATGATCTGTAATTAAAGTCAAAACCAAATGAACATTATTATGGTAAGAGCATATGTGCATCATTATAAAATCACCTTTGGGCTGACAATATAACACAGTGTAAGGTACTCTTAAAATACATAATGAAATTAGTTAACAAAACAAATTGATTTTCGAAACACCAATACCTTTGGGCAGAAGGAGATTTCTAGACCAAGTAAACTTGTTAACTTTCTTATGCCAATTTCCAAAAATATCACATATAATAACACCTTTGGGCAAGATACTACATATAATAATTTAAAATTATGATACTAACGTCGAAGCACTAAGATAGAGTTGAAATCCACGAAAAATTTAATTATAATAATCACGCAACATAATCATAATCATTAACTGACGAAAAGCGAAATTCATGCGCGATTATGAGACGAAATTGGCAACTTAAATTTCAATACATGAAAATGAAATTTAAATGGACAAATAATAACGACATTTAATTATTTTAACAAAAAATAAAGCCGTCAATTTTAAATATAATTTTAATTTTAGGTCAAAATTGAAACAAAGTGGATCAAATTTAAAAATCCCACTTTTAAAACTTCAAATTTAATATTTCAAAATTGCAAAATTGATCCTAAAATTAAATTTATGAAAAGGGCCTCAAAATTTAAAAATTACATAACAGGTCCTTATCGTTAAATTATAGATCGACCCTTAGTTAAATTGCAGAAGAAGCCCCAAAATCCACAAATTGTAATGAAGGGTCCCGTTCCCAATTAATTGAAAACAAATCCAAAACCAAATCAAAACAAACCTTAGGCTTCTCTCCCTTCCCGTGACGTCACCGGGCCCAATTTTATTTAATTCACAAAGCCCACGGCCGGCGAATAAATGGACAACCATGGGCTGCCCAAGATAGCAGCCGGCGCTGCTTCAACGAGCAGCGACGCTTGCTGTTGCTACAACGGTGAGCGCCGCTGCTCTTGCTCGCGGCGATTCTCACACAAAAACAAAACTGCGGCTTTCAAACTAAAATCAAAATAAAACCAGATGCAATTACTCAAAACACACACGGCTTCAATACACATACACACAGACGGGAAAGTTGCAATTTGTGGTGACAATTCAATCATGCTAAGAATAAGAATCACATAATTAATTGATAGTTCGAAATTCATACTTGCGGAAAACAATGTTATGTATGAATATTACCAACTAGATCTTCCTCTCCTTACTCCTCAAAATAATCAGCCGTCAATGGGACAAGCCAAAACAACATAGAGAGGAGAGGGGACATAGCCATTATATAGGAAATCATAAAGTCGGCTCATTACCGACTCTAACTCTAATTAGGGTTTACATAATTACGACCCACATATTACAAATTACTACATTATAATAATATAGCCCGTAAGGTGTACAACGGTTCAAGTGATCACTAACATATTGGGCCTAATCACAATATCATTGCAAATCATACATCTGACCCTTAAAATTCGCAATCAAATGGAAGCCTACATAGTAGAATTATTCTAATATTTTAATCACACATTTTCATAGAATCCACAATTAGTATCATCTTATGCATTCTAACACATTATAATTTAAACAACTTATAATTTTATCCAAACAAACACCTAGTGAGATGCTTCGAGTTTGATTGACATGGAACTAAAATTGGTTGTAAGTGCATGTCAATTCACTCAAATCTACCAAATGTTTTGTATTCTCATCCGACACTTGGTACAGGATGCTGAAACCTATGATGGTTGGCAAGAAAATCTAAACAAAACCGATATGTAACCAAAGATATTTATTTAGTTCACCCTCATATGTATATACAGCCAAAATAATAGAATGCAGATAATTAGACATCAAATTCAATAACAGTTTAACCTAATAAAGTTTTCAGGTTTTGTTGTCAGTCGTGTGAATACATATAACTCAATTATTCAAACAAAACAAAATGGGCTTCAATCATGCTTAATTTAAACCCAAAAAAAGAAAAGCAAAGAAATTGAAAAATAATACAAACCATAGGCAACATGCTTAAGTAACATTGTATGTGACCTCTTTTTTTGTGGTATAGGTATAAACATTTGAATTATTGTTATAGATGCTTGTTTCAACTTTAGTTATATTGCAATTTCTTCAAAATTTTGGTGGTACGACACCGTAAGTTTATTTTTAGGTGTTTGTTTTAAAATTTTTGTATGTGGGGGGGGGGGGGGGGGGGGGGGGGAGGGAGGTTCAGGCCCAACTCTTTAAGGGGCCCAAATTTTTTTTTTATTCATTTCTTTATTTTTAAACCCACTAATCTCTCATTCTCAATTTTCTAGCCGCCGTTGAAGAGATCAAAACCTAGACGGCTTGAGGCTTCGTCATAAATGACTTAGGGTTGTTTTCTCATGTGTTTAACAGCTGCACCACTTCTCGAACACGTCGGGAATTCTCCCCGAAACTCTCGAGAACTTCATCTCTAATCTCTAGCATTTTTCTTTACCGTGCTCAACTAATGATTTATTTCCTATCTTTTTACATTACAGATGATATTCAGTTCTCTATGTGAATTTTCTTTTTTTCTTTTTAAATCTGAGTTATGCTTATTTCTTCACTTTCTAGAAGTTTTGCAATTAGATAATCCTTCTCTCGATTAATGTTCTACGGGAAATTTGAAGGGAAGTACAAAACAAATAGGGGGATTTAAAGTCTTTGCATAGAGCTTAATCCACCACAATCCATTAGCCAAAAATGAGCTTAATAAATTTTAATCCTAATTTCGAAAACGTAATGGAGTTAGTTGTAGAATGTTTCAATCATTTTAAGGGTTCGGAAATGATAACATCAAAAAATTAGTAGACATCAAAAACAAGAAATTGCACTAAATTTTTGCAATTAAGTTTTATAATTTGCTCTTTTTGGAATTTAGTTTCTCAACTTTTTTATTAATTAATTGACATTCAAAATTTGTTAGGAGCAAGTAAAAATATTTATTTACCTATTGTATTTTCAAAAACTCAAGATTAACAATAAATACAAAAGTTCAACAAAAATAATTCCAGTACTTATAAGAATATATGAATAGCAAATCATTACCAATTACAAGATATATTAATTAATCTTTTAGGTTTTTTTTGGCCGATTTCACAATGATGCTGAACTTTAAAATTTGATTAATTATGGTTAATGACCTTGTTCTAGACTTGAAAATAGTTCAAGGTTTAACTTTGAAATTTGTATGCTTATAGTGTCCTGTATTATATACTGAAGATTTTATTCTTTGTAGGAAGTTATTGTTGAAATATTGACGTAATTTTCAGACATATCTTTTAATATTTCTTTCTTAAATTAATTTTAATCCTTTTTTATTCAGTTAGTATTAGTTGTTGAGTGATTTGATTTAAATACTATAACTCCTAAATATGCATCTGGAGCTCAAAAAAAGAAGAGAGAAAGAGTAGATACATTTATTCAAAGTTGGGCTGGAAATATGGATGAGTACATTAACGGCAAGAAAACAAAAGAGAAGAAAGTCCGTGATCATTCTTGTTGTTTATTTATTGCTTTCATATAATTGCGGCAATTCAACTTAGAAAAATTGACTTGATTGATTAACCATCTAGAGATAATTAATGGTGACTTGTTGCTAGTTAATTATTAATTTTTGTAATTCCGCATATTACGTATTCACCCCTCCCCCCTCCTCTAGGTGTAATTTAGGTCGAACATTATCATTTCAATTGGTATCAGAGCCATATTTCGATTCTTGACTCATAAATTAATCTAAATGAGTCAGTCTCTATCCGTGCTTCCATTTTTTTGACGGAAGCAACTATGCATGCTAGAAAGCTCGAATGAGAACATTCCTTAAAGTATTGGATGAACGTATTTGGATCAATGTACAAAATGGTTGGACTGCACGTTCATCCTTTGTTGCTGGTATTGTTATGCCCACTGACATTTCTCTTTGGACCAAAGATCAAGTAGCTGATTGCAACTAGAATAATAAAGGGTTTTATGCTCTGTTTGTGGCTATGTCTGTAGAGGAGTTTAGGAGAGTGTCGATGTGTGAAACTGTTAAAGAGGTTTGGAATATCTTAGAAACCATACACGAGGGTACCAAAACTGTTAAAAACTCCAAACTGCAGATGTTAAACTCTAGGCTTGAAGAAATTAAAATGAAGGACGATGAATCGTTCGATGAATTTTATGCAAATCTTAATGATATAGTAAACTCGAGTTTCAACCTAGGTGAGAAGATCCCCGAGTCTAAGATAGTTCGAAAAGTCTTTAGATTCCTACATGAAAGGTTTAGACCTAAGATCTCTGCTATTGAAGAAAGTAAGGATTTAGATGAAGTTAAGATATAGAAACTCGTAGGATCTCTCCAAACCTATGAACTCACTCTTTCTCAACCAAAGAAAATTAAATTCATAGCCATGAACACCGTTAGGGAATAAGAGAGTGAGTCTACTGATATTGAGACCCTTAGGAACGACAAAATATCTTATTTCGTTAAGAAATTTCAGAAGCCGATGAGGAATAGGAGAAACCTCATAATAGGAAAAATGATGTCCCTAGTAAATTCTTGAAAGACAAGCATGAGACTAATAACCTTAGGACTTCTAGTAAGAAAACTCAGTCAGTTAGATGTCAGAAGTGTCAGTGTTTTGGTCACTATAGGAATGAATATCCTAATTTGAAGAAATTTTGAATAAAGGAAAGGTAAGACATTAGCATTGACTTTGAGTGATGATGAATCATATTCAAGTGTTCAGAGTGATATCTCTGGCGGTGGTGATGAATAAAATTTTATAGCTTTCACGTCTATAGCTAAGATTGAATTTGGTAAGGAGAATGAAACGGTGGAGAATGATGAACAAAGTGAGAGTTTTGAGGATGATTCTGATGATGAGACCGATTTTCATGAATCTTATCGACGATTGTTTGAAGAAAGTCTTAAAATCAAGAAAGTCAATAAAGTCATACTAAAAATGGTTAATGAACTTGAGAGAGAGAAACTCTTAGGTGACCTTCAAGATTCTACCAAAAATTTGAGTGAGTTGAAACTTGTTAATGAGAATCTAGAAGCTAAAGTTAAATTCAACAAGTGATTTAGAAAAATCTATTACTCAACTTCATTCATGAGTGAGTGATACTCAGAAATTTGATAATCTGTTAGGGATGAACAAGCTTGCTGGAAATAGGCACGGTCTAGGATACGTTCAAAATTGTAATACTACTATTAGCACTTCACCACGTTCATCCCAACCACCAACAAAATTAGAATGCTGATAATCCTGAACCCAAGGGTAAGAATGTTTTAGGATCGAGGTATACTAGACAACGTAGGACCAATCGTCCTATAAATTAGCGACAAACTCTGCGTAGGTTTGAACCTAGGATTATTCCCACCGTCACCATTGTGGTGCGCTAGGACACACAAGTCTTAGGTGTCGTAATCTTGTTGCTAGAACTAAAAGTCAGTATATCTCGAGGAATGTTAACTTTCTCGCCAATCAGGTTAGCCACTTGACTGAGATAATGACTAAGTTAACTAGAATTACATCTACTTCTAAGAATGTTTGGGTTAAGAAGAGTGACCTAAAAGGTCGTGAGAATGGTTATACTCTTTAGGATAAGAGCATCTATGCACCTCTTTGATTAGGTACTTAAGTGCATGCATGTGCAGTTCATTGAGTCAATCCATTCTTGCATGCATTTCATGTAGTTTTTGTTTTGCTTATTTTTGCTTAGCTCTTGATTTTTTTTTTAAATAAAAAGTTTTTGTGCTACTAGACATTTCATGATGTTCTTAAATTTGTGACCGAGTATGCATTCATCTGATCGATACTGTAGCTTCCATTACTTGGTAGGTTTAATGTGGAGTACTGAGTATATGTTTCTTCATATACCATCTACATAGCACACACTGTGATCTTATGAGTGAGTCTGGACTGTATGTGTGAGATTTTGGATGGCAATCATCTGTTAGTAAAGTGACCTTGAATGTGAATTGACCTTCATTTAGATGATCTAAGCTCACATATAATCCCATTATCATAAAATAAAAGAATAGTTCATCTTATACTCTTTTTCGAAATCTATTTGACTCAAGTAATTAAGCCGAAAGGGTTTCTCATAATCGGTGTCCTATGGTCAACTGACTTGGAGTTATCGGTCCAATACTTGTTACATGGATCATTTTAGTCGTTTAATGGACAAAGGTTTGCACATAAGATGTAATAATTGAGAAAAATGCTATGATAATAAAAATTATTATATATACTCAAACTCAGGGGGGAGAAAAGAAAATTTTCACACAAAATGAGCTTTTTTGTATATGTTCTAGTGTGCATTAAATGCTTTGACTTTTATAAGTAGAGGAATACATTTATTGGCAGTGGTGTTTAGTCGCGCCCTTTCTCACAAAATTAAGTTTTGGAGTCCTACTTCCAAAGGATTAGTGATACTTTACACATATGGGTCACTTATAGAATTTACTCCATGCTAACTTGTGTTACGTATCTGGGAAGAGTTACTGTCCATTGTTTATACTTATGCATGCTAACAACTGTATTTTTAGATTATTGTATGTTAATTGTCAATCCCTTGTCATTTGTGACAAAAAGGGAGAGTAGATATTTTAACCGATATTTTGACATTAGATATTTTAACATTATAAATGTACTTAAAATTTTTTTGATTTGACATTAACATTTAATGTTAAAATTTTGATTGGAGGTATATGATATTTTTGTTATTAGCTAGATTAAGTTCTGATGTTTCGTGATATCGATGTTTCTTTTGGTATATTAGTTTATATTGATATTGAATCTTAATTTAACTGGTATAACTTATGGTTAGCTATTTGAATTGTGTTTAATTATCATATTACTGTTTCACGTGCTTTTACACTGGTATTGAGTTATCTGTTTTAGGAAACATGTTTACTGGTGTGCTGTCGCAGGCACCCAAAAATAAAACCATAACTTCTAAAAACAATGTAGTAATGGAAGCAATGATCGATCCCACAGAGAATGATTAGTCAAATTTTATGCTAAGTAAACAAAGATTGGGGGTTTTTGATTATACACAAACAATTTTAAATAAATCAACTAATGAATAACTCAAATTAAATTAACGAAAGTAATCAAAAGAAGAAACATTGGTCTAAGTTTACATCCACCATTGGAATTCACAACTGATCATATATGCAAATATATATTAATTCTCACNATTTTTTTTTTAAATAAAAAGTTTTTGTGCTACTAGACATTTCATGATGTTCTTAAATTTGTGACCGAGTATGCATTCATCTGATCGATACTGTAGCTTCCATTACTTGGTAGGTTTAATGTGGAGTACTGAGTATATGTTTCTTCATATACCATCTACATAGCACACACTGTGATCTTATGAGTGAGTCTGGACTGTATGTGTGAGATTTTGGATGGCAATCATCTGTTAGTAAAGTGACCTTGAATGTGAATTGACCTTCATTTAGATGATCTAAGCTCACATATAATCCCATTATCATAAAATAAAAGAATAGTTCATCTTATACTCTTTTTCGAAATCTATTTGACTCAAGTAATTAAGCCGAAAGGGTTTCTCATAATCGGTGTCCTATGGTCAACTGACTTGGAGTTATCGGTCCAATACTTGTTACATGGATCATTTTAGTCGTTTAATGGACAAAGGTTTGCACATAAGATGTAATAATTGAGAAAAATGCTATGATAATAAAAATTATTATATATACTCAAACTCAGGGGGGAGAAAAGAAAATTTTCACACAAAATGAGCTTTTTTGTATATGTTCTAGTGTGCATTAAATGCTTTGACTTTTATAAGTAGAGGAATACATTTATTGGCAGTGGTGTTTAGTCGCGCCCTTTCTCACAAAATTAAGTTTTGGAGTCCTACTTCCAAAGGATTAGTGATACTTTACACATATGGGTCACTTATAGAATTTACTCCATGCTAACTTGTGTTACGTATCTGGGAAGAGTTACTGTCCATTGTTTATACTTATGCATGCTAACAACTGTATTTTTAGATTATTGTATGTTAATTGTCAATCCCTTGTCATTTGTGACAAAAAGGGAGAGTAGATATTTTAACCGATATTTTGACATTAGATATTTTAACATTATAAATGTACTTAAAATTTTTTTGATTTGACATTAACATTTAATGTTAAAATTTTGATTGGAGGTATATGATATTTTTGTTATTAGCTAGATTAAGTTCTGATGTTTCGTGATATCGATGTTTCTTTTGGTATATTAGTTTATATTGATATTGAATCTTAATTTAACTGGTATAACTTATGGTTAGCTATTTGAATTGTGTTTAATTATCATATTACTGTTTCACGTGCTTTTACACTGGTATTGAGTTATCTGTTTTAGGAAACATGTTTACTGGTGTGCTGTCGCAGGCACCCAAAAATAAAACCATAACTTCTAAAAACAATGTAGTAATGGAAGCAATGATCGATCCCACAGAGAATGATTAGTCAAATTTTATGCTAAGTAAACAAAGATTGGGGGTTTTTGATTATACACAAACAATTTTAAATAAATCAACTAATGAATAACTCAAATTAAATTAACGAAAGTAATCAAAAGAAGAAACATTGGTCTAAGTTTACATCCACCATTGGAATTCACAACTGATCATATATGCAAATATATATTAATTCTCACTTTGAATATTCACTGTTGGATTTATCTTCCTATTCCTCCTTAATTACAGTGAATTAGAAAACAAGCGATACAATTAACACTCATTACTAAACAACCCAAGACAAGCGCGATGAATTTAATCTAGTAACCACCTTAATAATTAGAGAAATCGATGAAACTAAATAACACAATCACAAGCGGTTGTATTTAATTTATTCAAATGTTCTTCCCAAAATTTAACAATTTCTGATGCAGTAAATAATTAAACCCTAGTTACTTCACAAGTTAGAGAGATCAAACAATTACGGATTTGATATTTAACTTAGCTATATATTGCAACAAATAATAAACTAGTAGGCCTCATAGCAATTAAATGTAACAATCATGAAAATAAGTACAGAAAAATATTCAATACTCAAAATATGAACTAAACAATCAAAATAGGTTAGATCTCACAATTGGATTGATTTCGAGGCTTCAGTTTCCTTCGACCAAGTACAAAAGTTTAGCTACTCATGCAAATTCTAGCACAAAATAAGAGAGAAAAGGGTATAGGGGCGTGTATGTATTTTCTGGACAATTGTTGGGTTTAAAAAACGTTTTGAAATTTGATTACATAAGTGTTTGAGTCAAATTCAAAAATCAGATTTTTGGCACCGAAAGTGTACTATGCGACCGCATATGCATGCGATCGCATAGTTCATTCGAAACACAGCCTTCAATTCTCAATTACCATGTATGTGACCGCATAGCATTGATAACTATGTAATTATTTCGTTTCAATCCTCAAACTTCGTTTGCTCGATTTTTGGTTTCTTTTCTCGTTTTTCTTCTTCCAATGCTTGATGTCTTATATCAATTGGTCTTCAAATCTTTCACATCTTCATTTTTCTTTCCAAGTTATCTTTTCGATATTTGCATCTTGGTCTCTGAACGTTGATTTCTTTCACTTTAGTTCTTTTTTGCCTGTTTCTTCTAAATTCCACGATATTCATCCAATTGCAATGTAAATCAAAATATGAGAATACTGAATACATTTAGGCATTAATTAATCATAAAAGTATAGGATAAATGGAAAAAATATAGTATTTTACATTCTTATCAAATTTCTCCATGCTTAACTTTTGCTCGTTCTCGGATAAAACTCAATTTTTACTTTCCTCAAAAATACCAGGGTTGTAACGCCATAAACATAGAATAACCAAACTCTTTAAAACACATAACATATCATGAACAAACATTCTCACATAAATTATAATCAATTATTGAGCATTTTCATATGAAGATGGAGTAAAGTAAACATGTAGACCCTCACGGATATAACCACTTAACTCTCATGTGTTTAAAAGATAAGTGTTTCGCTCAAATTCATTCCAGTGGAGATGCTCTACCATATGCTTGNAGAGTATGTGTTTCGCTTAAGTTCATTCCAATGGAGACGATCTACCATATGTTTACATATCTTATCATTCTCCTCCAATTAGACCATATGCATAACACAAATCATAAGGACTTTTTGAAGGTTGTAACAGGGCTTAGGGTCAAGGTGGGAACTATTTGGGAATGTAGCTCAAAAGCCATCTATTAATATCCGACCTACGAGCTCATTAAATATAGTTTGTTATATGCATTAAATTCATGTTAATTTAAAGTTGGGTATTTGAGGTCAACTCATACTAGTAACCATCGTTATTGAGAAGACATAATGATTGAAGATTCCTTACACATTATACAAATAGTCAATCAACAAGTGAATTTGGAAGTTCTTACATCAGCGTCCACCAATTCCACCAACCAAATACTTTAGCTTCATTAACTAATTAGTTCATTAATTATTGGAGACCACATGTAATGTTAACTTATAATGACTTGATAGAGCTGAGCTCAGTAACAAATCCAAACATGTCATACTGTACTTTCTCGATTCGGTACTGTAGCTGATAAGATAAGAATATAATGAGGGCATGTTAACCATTCCCTATAAAAGGAAGAATGAGATGGAAGAAGAAAAGGGCTCTAAACACTTGATATTTCAAATATTTCATTGAGGAAAAAGAGTAAACACTTGTAGTTATAATTATAATTTGCAAGTCGTTATCAATAAAACTCTTATTTCCATTTTAAGTTGGCTTGAATCTTGTTCATACAATTTTCGATGTCAACACCATCGAAACTAGTGGAGCAAATATGAATCAACTCAAGCTCAAATATATAAGACATGTAAAGCACATCACTCCATTTAGCAGTTCCTTCAATTTGCATGTATCCCGCATAAATAAATCTCATTATTAACATTTTAGGAGGAATTATGGACAACTTTGTAATATTAAAGTCATTTCCTCCATCACATTTTTTCTTTTTCTTTTTCTTTTTCCTTTTTTTTTTTACTTAACAATAGAACTTGTGAATTGAGAATGAAAATCATATTCCAATTCACCAGTCATAGTCATACCATAACTCCAAACACCCCTATACTTATTTCTGCGCTCCCATACATATCATAATGATGAACAATACTCCACTAGCTCTATAGCTTGGGTAAAGATATTATTTTTTTGGGGTTAAAGTTTGTAACGTGAGTTTATTACAAAATAAAAGATAATTAAGTTCAAAGGGGTTTAAAGAATGGGAAAAAAAATAATTACAAGATAGGCTATTTGGCTTATGTAGCTAATTTATTTAACAAAGATGGCATTAATCATGTTCATGCATGCATGTATCAATATGACCTTGAAGAGAATCAAGGCAAGTTCTATATAAACAAATACATGTAAGAATATCACTCATGAAAGAAAATAGTGAGATTGATATAGATGTGTCACTCAAAAAGCTCAAAATCTCACCGACTTTTGTCTACAAAATTCAGTTACTACAATCCTCAAAGAAAATAACGACTAATTAACTCTAAATTGTGAGATTATTTATTCAATAATGTTATAAGTTCTTCAAAAGTTTAATTGAATCTAGCAAATAGCATACACAACCAAAAATATTTAAAGACCACCACTTTTTTTTCGAAATTTTACTTTTATTCTTTTTTTAAAATTTTTTTTTAACTCACATTAATATGAAAATAACTCAAACACAACCGAAATCCCCTCCCCACACTTAAAGCTTACATTGTCCTCAATGTAAGGTGATATACAAAGAAAATGACAAAAATAACCATAATATAAATGCAAAAATAAAAAGATAAAGGAACAAATTCTCCTTGGATTGTCTCATAAGCAGCGTCTTTGTTTATTGTCATTGGCTCGACTCATTGCTTCCTTCTTCAACCACTATAAATTAGATCCTCAAGGTCCAATGTTGTCACATTCTCTACTTGGAGACCTTCGTAGAAAGGTTTGAGCCTATGGCCATTAACTTTGAACACTTTGGAAGTTGCTAACCTTTGAATTTCAAGTGCACCATGAGGAAAAACATTAGAACAACAAATGGACCAATCCAATGAGAACGCAACTTACCCGAAAACAAACAAAGTCGTGAACGGTATAGAAGGACTTTTTGACCAACTTTAAACTCCTTCCTAGAGATCATCTTGTCATGAAAAGCCTTCATCTTCTCCTTGTAAATCCTTACACTCTCATAGGCATCATTGCATATTTCCTCTAATTCTTGTAGTTGCAACTTCCTATGTTCCCTACTTTCATCCATCTTCATGTTGAAACTCTTGATAGCCCAATAAGCCTTATAGTCTAACTCAATTGGAAGGTTGCATTCTTTCCCAAACACCAACCGATAAGGTGACATACCAATGGGCATCTTGTATGCGGTCCTATATACCTACAAGGGCATCATCTAAGTGCAAACTCCAATATTTTCTGCTTGGATAGACCGTCTTTTCAAGGATTGACTTGATCTCTCAGTTTGACACTTCCACTTGCCCACTAGTTTGCGGAAGATAGGCAGTCGACACCTTGTAGGTCACATGGTATTTTCTCAGCATAGTTTCCACATTTCAATTGCAAAAGTGAGTGGATCGATGACTTATTAGAGCTCTTGGGATTCCAAACCCAGAGAATATGTTAGTCTTGATAAAATCTACAACAACTTTAGAATCATCAGTCCTGGTGGCCTTAGCTTCCACCCATTTTGAAACATAATCAACAGCAAGTAAAATATAAACATAATCGAAAGATACAGAGAACGGTCCCATGAAATCGATTCCCCAAACATCAAAATTTCATAGAATAGTATGTGTATTTGTGGCATCTCATTCCTTTATGATATATTATCTGTCTTTAGATAATGTTTGCCTGACTTACAAAAAGAGTATGAATCTCGAAATAAAGACAACCAATAGAAACCATATTCTAGCACTTTTCTCGACGTCCTCTTAGTTCCAAAGTAACCTCCACAAGCATAAAAATGACAAAAGGAAAGAATAGAAATAATCTCATTTTCAGGAACGCACCTTCTTATCACTTGATCTATACAATGCTTCCATAAGTATGGGTCATCCCACACATAGTATTTAGCATCACTCTTCACCTTATCTCTTTGAGCCCTAGACAAACCAGGAGGTAACATATTAGCAACCAAATAGTTTACAATATTCACATACCAAGGTAGTGTCACACTCGCAGAGAGCAATTGCTTGTCGGGAAATATTTCCTGCAAATGAAGTTCATCATCCACATAAACGAAATGACTCAAATGAGCTGCTATGTGATTTTATGTTCATCTTTAATATTTGATCTCCAAATCAAATTCACTCAAGAGAAGCATCCATCTTATTAATCTTGGTTTTACCTCTATATTTTTCATCAAATAACGAAGTGCTGCATGATCAGAGTAAACAATGACCTTAGTACCAAGCAAATAAGATCGAAATTTCTCTAAAGCAAAGACAACAGCTAAAATTTCTTTTTTAGTTGTAGAATAATTTCTATGGGTATCATTCAAAATTCTGGAAGCATAATAAATGGCATGGGATGCTTTTCCAATCCTTTGACCCAAAATCGCGCCCACTGCTTAATCTCTTGCCTCACACATTATCTCAAAATGAAGATTCCAATCAGGGGGTTGGATAACTGGGTCAGAAGTCAACAATTTTGTCAGCTTATCAAATGCATTCTTACACGCCTCATCAAACTCAAAAGCCAACTCTTTTTGTAGCAACTTGCGTAGGGGTAGTACTATTTTGGAAAATTCTTTGATGAATCTACGATAGAAACCTACATGTCCAAGAAAAAAACGAACTTCCCGCACATTAGTGGGATAAGGTAAAGATTGAATAATATCAATTTTAGTTTTATCTACCTCAATCCCCCTAGATGAAAAAACATGACCCAAAACTATACATTGTTCAACCACAAGGTGACATTTTTCGGAATTTAACACATGGTTAGTTTCTATGCATCTTTGAAGAACAAGTGTAATGTTATGCAAACAATTATCAAAGTAGTCTCCATAAACTGTGAAATCATCCATGAAAACTTCTATGATATGCTCAATATAATTTGAATATATATTAACCATACATCTTTGGAAAGTGGCTGGAGCGTTGCAAAGTCCTAAAGGCATGCGACAATATTCAAAAGTCCCAAATGGTCATGTAAAAGTGGTCTTTTCTTGATCCTCTAGAGCAACTGCAATTTGAAAATAACCTGAATAACCATCAAGGAAGCAATAGTAAGAATGACCCGATAACCTTTCAAGCATTTGATAGATAAAAGGTAAAGGGAAGTGGTCCTTGTGGGTTACATTATTTAATTTTTTATAATCTATACAAACTAACCACGCATTCCGAACACGGGTAGGAACTAACTCATCATTCTGACTTTCACAACAGTTATTCTAGTCTTTTTTGGAACCACTTGAACCGGGCTAAACCAAGTGCTATCCGAAATAGGATAAATCACTCCAACTTCAAGAAGTTTGAGAATCTCATTTTTCACTACATCCATCATGGGCGGGTTCAATCTTCTTTGTGGTTCATGGGAATGTTTTGCGCCCTCATCAAGTAAGATACGATGCATGCATGTAGATGGGATAATATTTTTAATATCCACAATTGTCCAACCAATAGCCATCTTATGCTTTTTAAGGACTTGCACAAACTTTTCTTCTTGCGGTGCATTAAGTTTACTGGAGATGATCACTGGTAACTTTCCTCCGTCTCCAAGGAACATGTACTTGAGTTGGCTAGAGAAAGACTTCAAATCTAGATTGCAAAACATAGGGTACAGATCTCTCGTTAGAAACTGGTAACGCAATATAAAGAACATTACCTGTCTGTTGTAACCGAGGCGAATCATTCAGCACTGCAACCGTTTCCCGCAATTCAGTGCGTAAGGTTAAATCTTCATTCTCTTTCTCAAGATGCTTACTAATGACAACTTCTAATCCATCTTTTCTATCAAGTTCAAAAAGTTTCTGTGCTAAATAATCAATCACATCAATATTGAATAAACATGATTATCATCTTCAGGATATTTCATAGCATCATAAATATTAAATTTAAAAATTTCACCATCAAATTCCATAGTAAATGTGTCATTATGAACATCTATCTTAGTTTTGGATATCTTTAAGAATGATCTTCCTAACAAAATAGGGGTAGTTTGATCACTACTTTTCATATCAACCACATAGAAATCTGTGGGAAAAACCAAATTATTAACTTGCACAAGGACATCCTCAACTACACCATTAGGATATGTATTGGATCTATCAGGCAATTGAATCACAACACCAGTTTTATTCAAAGGTTCAAGTTTCAACGAAGCATATATATAATATGATGTAACATTAATAGAAGCTCTTAAATCTAACATGGCCTTCTCAAATCTACTGTCACCTATCGTACAAGGGATAGTAAACATACCTGAATCTTTATACTTTGTAGAGAGCTTTCCTTGAATAACTGCAGAGACATTCTCCCCAACTATCACCTTCTCACATCCTTTAAGTTTCTATTTCCTCTTAATCGTGCACAATTTTTTCAAAAATTTAGCATAACGAGGTATTTGTTTAATAGCATCTAACAATGGAATATTCACCTCGCATCTATGAAAAGTTTCATATAGATCTTGATTTTGTTCATATTTCCTAGATTCTGTTAAAGATTGAAGAAAATGGGGTACTTCATTGGTATGTCATTGTCATTGGGAACATTCGTGTCTACAACGACATTTTTTTCTTTTTATTGCTCCGATAATATAGGGGCTACCTTTATCGGAATCTCAACCTCTTTATCACTTCTTTGGATAATTGCACTGGTATTTTTCCTTGGATTCACTATTGTTTGAGATGGTAGTTTTCCCAAATTTGCGGCTCTAGCTGACTAATTGCAGTTGCCATTTGGCCCATCTGATTGTCCAAACTTTGAATACTGGCACTGGACTCTTGTTGGAATTGTAAAGTGTTAGTGGTAAGGGACTTAACAATATCTTCTAAAGACATACCTGAATTGGAAGTTTGGCTCGGTTGTTGTCTAGGTCGGTATGACTGCTTATATTACTGAAAACTTGGGCGATTTTGAGTTGCTGGCTGATTTACTTGTGGATTCCCATAGCTAAGATTGAGATGATCCCTCCATCCCTGGTTATACGTGTTTAAATAGGGATCATAGTTCCTTGCAGTTGTCCAAGAAAGCCAACTACTGCATTAACTTGTTCAATGGGTTCTTTTTAAAGAGTTGGATACATGTCGGTTGGATGTCCCACTGCTAAACAAATCCCTCAAATTTTTGTAGTCTACATATTATCTACAGCCATTTGACGAACAAGAAAAGTTAGACTCACAATTTGTTGTTCAATGAATGAGATATTTACCTCATTAGCATGTTTAGAATGAAGGTCAAGTCTAGTGCAAATTGTTAAGAGTTGGTTGCCATATTTGCAATTAAGCTCATTGCGCCCTCTGGAGTTTTATCTACTAAGGCTTCTCAATTAGCAGCATCTATCATACTCCTATCAGTGGGTAGAAGGCCATCATAGAAATATTGGATGAAAAGTTGCTCATTAATCTAATGATGGGGGCAACTTGCACAAAACTTCTTGAACCGCTCCCAGTATACATGTAGGGATTCTCCGCTGTCCTGCATTATACTATAGATTTCTTTTCAAATGTTGGCTGCCTTTGAAGCTGGAAAATATTTCTTTAAAAACAATTTTTTCATCTCGTCCTATGTGGTAATAATCCTGGATGGTAAATAATAGAGCCAATCCTTAGCCGAATCCTTCAGTGAAAATGGAAAGGCTCTCAGCTTAATCTGTTCTTCAGTAATTCCCGTGGGTTTCATACTTGTGCAAATCACATGAAACTCCTTCAGATGTTTATGAGGATCTTC
>CAIGRB010089243.1:0-13917 GCA_903798255.1 Fraxinus quadrangulata | reverse complement strand
GTTCTCTATAATATGTTCCATTTTTGGTGACTGACTATTTAAAAAGTTCACATGGGATCAAAGGCATAAACTATTGAGAAAATCTAAACTCAGCCTGAAACATGAGAGTGCCTTCATTTGCAACATTCCCAAAATGTGAAGTCTCGTCAAATTCTGCCACCACATTGAAATTCCACGAAAAAGCAAACTCTCAATGGGACAGTTCCGTGCGTAGCTTCCTGCAGCAGTTGACAAAGCAACTGGCGTTGCATCTGCTGCCTTTTCGTGTTCTTTGTTAAGCATCTGAAATCATGCGTCCAAAATGTCAAGACAACAGAATGTAAATAATTCTAGGAAACCGATCTTGGTAGGGGCCAAAACTAATTTCATTGTTGAACAAAGCACGCAAAATGCATACTTGTTTTGCTTCCTTTGATGAATCACAATGTGGGATCAGTTTGATTGAGAGAGAACAATTCCTCAACATAGGTTGGGTTCTTAGAAAATGAAAAGTGGCAAGTGCAAGTGGTTACTAAGCACTGAAGAAAATCAATCCAAGTTTTCATCTTTTATAATATTTCAGTTCATCCATACACATTTATGATTACCCAACCACACAATACTCCTTAGGCACCATTTTAACATCAGTTATTTTTTATATAGGATCAAGTAACAATATCCCTTTGATAGTGATAAACCAAGAAATGTTTTTTTATAGTTAATTTCAATTGCCATTTCCATAGAGACCTGGACAAGAAAGACTGCTGAATCTCCAGTATTTTACATCTAGATTAAAAGATACTATGCTTCTGTAGTTGTTTTGATATGTTGGGCAACCAAAAAAAGAAAGCTATGCACAGAACTCGAGGACTTCTCACCTTATTGTTGATCAAGTTATGAAGAGCAATCACACTTCGGATAAGGGATGAAAGATATATGACCAACATCATATCGTTTGTTTTCACTGTAAACAGAATCACCTCAGTAATTCAATTAAAGACTTGGCTTCAACATCCTGATAAACAATGCAGTTGTCAACAGGAAAATAAAGCAAATAACTTTCAACTTCTAGCTACTTCACCTGCAAAAGCTTTAATTAATTCGGACACATTGAGATTTGGAAGTAGATTAAACACATCCTGCAGAAGTTAGAAGACATTTCAACATAAGATAGGAAATCATCTGTAATTGTCCAAGTGCATGTATAGAGAGTTGTCCACACCAAACAAGGAAGATCTGAGAAAAGTAACAAGTTGTAAACATCTACAAGTATGCTTTATTCGGAAAGAGTGGAGACACGAATGCTGTACTAATTGACTACTACAAAAAGCCTCATCAAACTCCAAAAGGGGTTTCAGATTCTATTTCACATCCAGGTCAAACTATTTGACGATGTTGATTTTTAAATTACTTACAAATTCAAAATCCAGAGTGAACAAGTTGCCATAGGATGAAAATTCCCAATCTGAAGGGCTTATTAGTTTTTGGATTTAGATGGTCAATCCCAGGCCTATTAACTGACTGGAATGAAGTTAAAGCTTAGGCAATCGGTGAACTTATATCCCATTTGCTATAACTAAATAATATTATTCAGCCCAAATTTCCCAAATTTCAAGAATTATATCTGGGTAAATAACCAAAAAGCTACCAATGCATAAATCATTTTGGATGATGTGAAACATACAATTAACTAATGCACACTAAACTAATAATTTCCCAAGGTTAGAGTTGTAAAGGAAGAGAGCTAGGGCATTGAAATACCTGTAGATGGTATAGAATCTCATGGTTTAATGGAAGCTTCCCTTCAATAACAAGGTCAAGGTAACTGCGGATCTCTTTCAATCGTGCATCCAAGCCTTTCAAAGCTGTAAGCTTCCCACTCACCTGGACAGGACAAAAAGTTTCAAGTTTCTTATTCCTTACTTTCATACATCATCAATGGGTAAAGGAGAGGGAGACAAATTCAACCCAAGTACAAATTATCTATTATCTTGATAACCATCATTACACTAGGAGGAGAGAAAGGTGGAAAAAGAAACCTCTGTTGCAAGTGTGCTGATTGTTGTATCCTTCACATCCCTCAACAAGTGTTCAACCCCTGTTCATAAGCAGGGTGAGTGGAAATGATAGGACAGGTTCATAAAAGACCCAAACTTGGATAATATAAATGGAAACAAAAATTTAAGCACTTTCCAAGTAGACTTATCCTCTTGGATTAAACTATAAAAAAAACAGCTTTATATGAGAAAAGCAAATCTTGAATATGATTGGGATACCTATCTCTTCAACTTCGTGAGCAGCAATTTCTGAAGGAACATGCACAAAGACCTTCTGGCTTTTCTGAGTTGCATTCTGCAAGTCCATCCAAACATTAGACCATAACTTTGCACATTTCCATACGGTTTCTACCAAATAACCAGCTTCAAGGTTTTGCAATCTTTCTATTTGTGTCTTAACTATTTTTGTAGTTTTTGTGAGTAAGCAAATATATAACCGAGTCCAACAAGCAAACAACAACTATTGTTTTAATATACCTCTTTAACCTCCTCAATAGAATAATAGGCTTTAGTAGGTATTCCAAGCTCTTTTGGCTGGACATCTATAATCACCAAAACAGGGGTGGGGACATAGCTGCAGTACATAAACAGAGATTTATTGTTGACAAAGGGAAAAAAAAAAATCAAAAGATTGTTAATATACTAAAAAAAATGGTTAATGAGAATGCACAGGAAAGTTGATATAAGATGGATAATTCTCAGGAAATTAAGTGTAACTTTAGCTCAACTGAAAGTAGTGGAGATAGAGGAGGAAGGCTTCATAGACATTACTTTTAGCACAAGAACAAAGTCTGGAAGTGTTGAGAAAAGCCAAGGAAAACTGTAGATCAAATACAGTAGAGAAAAGGGAAAAGAGGGACGTCTGAAAAGTGAAACCAACTAGAATTTTTCAGAAATTAAATAAATTTTTATATTAACCAAACCCTACTTACAAAGATCCTGTAACTTCAATGAGGAATATTAAAAATTTGCTAAGGGAACTTAGTCATCACTGGGAAAAAAACAGAAAAGAATGTGTATAACAATTCCATTGTTATTGTGAAAAATTAACTCTTGAATTCTACAGATGCTTTAAAAAGCATTTTAAACAATACTTATCTTAGCAAATTTCATTAGAAGTTATTCATTAGATTTCAATTCCAGTATATTACACAAATTAACAAAAGTTTCTTAAAGCGATTGCTGCTACAAATATCAGAATTTCTTGTGACAGGGTAGAGAATCGGTGACTTGAAAGGGTGAGCTATATAACATCCATGCCACACCATTTATAAATGTGTCCAGATTGCAAAGAAATGTTCTTAAATATCAAAGAAAGTAATTTGAAGGAAAGCATAATTCTTCACTATCAAAGTCTTCCATTTGTAACAATTGAAGAAGCTTTTCATATATCAAATCCTGGCTATATCTTAATTATGAGACAAGCCATTCAATACATTCTATTCTTCTCTAGCTAGTAGCTATGATTTATAAGAATGAGGTTTTCAAGTAGTCTTTTTTCCTTGCATGTCAGTGGCCAAGTTAAATAGAATAGATAGTACACCAATAAATCAGTGCAAGATAAGTATGCGTCTAAGACATAATCTTTTCTTTGGACCCCAGACATAATCTTTTCTTTGGACCCCAGCCCCTATCGCCAATGCAGTAATCCTTATTTTTCAAATACATATGAATAATTCCAATTTCCAAATGCATATAACTTTTTTCTACAAAGATATTTTCAGTACACGTTAATAACATGTCTGCTTCTGCAGCTTTATCGATACGGTCTAGGACAAAAGTCAGTGCAATTACACAGCACAAGAATTATAAGTTGTCAAATATCTGTCAATGAAAGGAAAATGCTATTTTTTTTTTTTTTCCTTATAAGGACAGATGGATCTTACTCATTGAAAAGTGCATGAATATTTAGATCATTTTCCCGAAGTTTTGGACCAGAGCTGTACCAACCAATAACGTGCTCCTTGGCTAACAGAATTTAGGAGTCAATCGAATTGTAACAGAAGCTCTCAGAAATGTTTTGCACAGAAACTACAATAATTGAGAATTTTATACCGTTTATTCTTCTGAACATGGAAAACATTGATTCATGGTAGTTGTGGTCAAGAAACCAGATGTTTGGGTCCTTGTCGTCTTCTTCGAAAGGCACTACATATATCGCCAGAATATAAAATAAAAGCCATAGCATTATGTATCACATGAAGTACAATTGAGATTTCTATACTCAGAAGACACATATTGCAAAGGAAGAAATGGGAAATAGTCCTGCATTAAATAATACATCTAGAAAATACGAAAGATTGAATGGTTTTACTGCATTAAAACTTTAACCATACTATGCCTGTATGCCACAACAATAATAGCATGTTTGGCTAAGCTTAGCCAACATATACTAAGTATCTTCTCCTTAATTAGTTTCGAAACTGCAGAGATACACAGTTTATAAAATACTTCAATAGGTCTGCTAATTTTTGACAATTTCCTAATAAGTATTAGATTCAAATGCAATGTCCATTCGTCAGTTTCAATTTTCATGTCACTCCGATTAGTGAAGGAACAAATATATGTCAAGTATGAATTATATCACAAAGTAGTTAAAAACATGCATAGATAAGTGCTCTGTATCACGAACACTTCAATTAGGGTAGCATGTTGGCGACACTCCTTGAACACTTTGTCGTGGTCATTTTTTTCTTTATTAAATAATAAATAAGTACTCATATTTAAAAGATTTAGACAAGAAAATTCAATAACAAGTATAGAACTAAATTTATACTATATAAATGCAGAATTTTAAAGAATTTAATCGACGTGTCGTGTTAGTATTTTTTTCAAAAATCACGTATAGGCTTGTCCGACACGCGGACACAGTGCTTCGTAGGATAAGTGGTATTCAATCATAATTATAGATATATTTCTACAATTTCTTTTATACATGGTAGTTAGTATACAAAAAAGAGAGAGATATGCATGCACAATATTTTCTCATTTATGCTTCTCAAAAGTATTCCCACAGTAACTGAAAATAACTTTTAGAATTGTACAACATTTGCAATATAAATACAGTGGTGGAAATAAGACTTATTAAGGGAGATGAGAACGGAAACTAAACTGAGTTTCGTGGCAGGGAAATGAGTCGGTGGAGGTGGAATATGTTCATTTAATTCTAGAGGAAAAAATTTGAGGGCCAAATTATAACTCTTTAGACAGCATCTCTACATTGAATAATCCAATATTACCCTTCACTTTAACTTTGAAAACTTTTTAGTCTAGATAACACCATCCTGACAGTGTCTACTATTTGACATTCCCAAAAACACCATAAACTACCTCTGCAATGACTGCTGCAGTAACGTCACAATCTTCCTCATCAAGGCTTGGTGACTCGACCAGTGATAAGCTTGCCACCCATTAAAAGACGGCTTTTTTTCTTTGGCCATTGAAAGGGTCTATTTTGAAAATTTATCCAAAATTCTACTCCAATCCCAGTGCTTCCAATAGATCCTTAATTAAAGGATCAGAACATAATGCTTTCAGGAAAGGTACCCAATAAGAAGTTAAATGAATCCCACCACTTGACCAATCCCAGTAGATTCATATTTTCCAGTTTAGTACTATTCATTTACAACCATTAAAATTCTAACATAATCATTAATTTCTAACGACTCCAAAAGTTCAATAGTCAATCCATATTTAGCTCAGTGGGCTTCAAATTTCTAATCATGACCATATATTTACTTTCAGCTTAAGTATGAACGGCACCTCACTCCAACAGATAAAAAATTCAAATCCTAAATTCACCCCATACAAACGAAATCCAAATGATAATTTTAAAGGAACACTAAAGTCCTAAAATCTTAACCAAATCTAAATCCCTGCACAATTTAAGTCAACAAGCAACAATATAGATAAATATCCGAAGAATGAGCTTGAAATTGATGTGAGAGAGAAATTGTCAGATCCGAAGACGGTGCGGCGATAAATACTTACCGGCATAGCTGTTGGTGACGTCAACTGTGCCCTTGAAGGAAGTTCCAAGAAGAACACCAAGAACGCGCTTCTTGGTGTCGCGTGCAACACGGTTGTAGTGGTCGACGATACTCAGCAGCACTAGTGGATGCACCACCACCTTGTCGATTGGCCGTGCCGATATTTGCTGCGATTTTATAACATCCATTGCTTTGATTTTGCTGAAGATTTTGTGTGCGAGCGATTCAATACTCAATCGGCGATTTTCCCGAGCAGAAAGAAGAATATCGGCGAGAGTTCTTTTTCTCGCGGTTTTCAATCGGAGGCAAATGGACCGACCTTTGTTGTTGGCAAATTTTGTTGAAATATGGCCAAACTGAAGATCCCACATCGAAGGCAAGGGAAATGCTAAGTACGCATAGAATTTCCCATAATTATATCATCCATTATCTTAGAGAAACGTAACCCTTCACATCAGGTTGTCCATTATGAACACCCGGCGCCCCCCTATTGGAGGGGGCACGGGTCCTTCACATAAGGGTGTCCATTATGGACACCCGACGCCCCCCTATTGGAGGGGGCGCAGGTGGATTATGTTCCTTTAGCATTTTCCTTATATTATTATGTGCTCGTAGCATAACTCAATTATACAATATCTTAACACGTTAATGATAAAGCTTTATGAGATTATTAGTTAATTTCTCATATTATGGTTTAAAAGTATATAGAAGTTACGAATCAAATGAAATATTTAATTAAAAATTAAAATTTACCAATTTATACTTTCATAAAAAGTTTTGTCAAACAAGATCTCAGTAAGGTTCGAGGTACATATTTGTGACTATGAAAGTGAGTTTCACTGAACCTCATTAAATAGTCTCCAGGATTCCTTTAGTGTTAGTGTAACACCACGAGCTTGATTTTTGTGATTATCAAGTATGTCTTGATTATGTACTAATTGCATTTACTACTCAATTAATATAAATACTTTTGTGGTGACTAATAATTTCTTTCGAGCTCAATTCAGTTCTCTAAGTCAATAGAAAATTATCCTCTAGCGAGCATAATTTAATGTAAGGGTCGAGTCGAGCTCAAAAAATCACGACTTTGTTCTAGATAATTCCCTCAAAAGGGCGAGGAAGCTTAGAGTCTCAACTTTGTTCTAGAATATTTTCCTCTAAGGACTGAGTAAAGCCTTAGTGGGTCTTAACCAAGGTCTGGCTTAATCATAGATGGATCGAGTCTAACTAACTCCTAACCTCGTTTAAGTTCTTTCATTAAGGTCGAGTTCAAGCGAGCCTCGGCATCATATGGGGAACAATTCAAGCACAATTATTTCTTGAGCTCGTTTGAGTATAAAATGTGTTCACATTTGCTCGGGCTATACTTGTAACTAAGTTAAATTATTCTTGAAGAGGTTTGAGACATGCTCGGACATCGACTTGGCCCTAAAAGGTTGAGACTCGCTTGAGCTTGACTCGTTTGCCTATAGAAGGAATCGTGCACAATGCAACAAGGTTAAAACTTGTTTATACTGGATTTGAAAAGTCATTTGAGCATGACTTAGTCCTTAGACCTTTAGGATGATTATGCATAAAGGAGAGGTTAATATTTACTTACTGTATTCGGCTATGATTAATCCCGAATGAGATTGAAACTCACTTGGGCTCGACTCAATCCTTAGAGACAATTATGGTAGAATGAAGTCAAGACTATCTAGGGCTCAACTAGGCTTTTCAATAGAATTATGTTAGAATAAGGTTGTGACTCCTTATCCTCAATTCAACCCTTATATCAAATTATGCTCGAATAAGGTTAAGATTTGCTTGAGGTAGACCTTCTATGGATAATTTGCTTAACATCTATATCTAGACTTACTTGGGCTCGACTTGACATTTAGAAGAGATTGTGTGTTGACATATGGTTGATTTCATCATTAATGTTTTGATCATAACAAATAACATTAATATTGTTTCTAACAATTGATTTGAGTGATGATAGTTCAATGTTAAAATCAATCAAGCATTTCCAAAATCAATACATCATAAATCGGACTCGAAATGAAGATCAAAGCGAAAGTTAAGCATTCAAATCAAATAATTCGAGACGAGAGCTTAAAAGATCAAAATCAAGACTATCAATTCGAGCTCATGAAGAAGGTCAAGATTGAAGTCAATCATTAAAGTCAAATATCAAGAAAGATCAAAATCGAGAGTTTAAGAGTCAAACATAAAAGAAACTTCAAAACAAGATCAAATACTAAGCTTCGAGATCATATGTAAATGTATACACACTTTGATCTTTAGTATTTAATATTCGTGCAAAATCTCATCTCATAAAATTGAAATGTATAACACTTTGATCT
Source organism: Fraxinus quadrangulata (assembly GCA_903798255.1). NCBI lineage: Eukaryota > Viridiplantae > Streptophyta > Magnoliopsida > Lamiales > Oleaceae > Fraxinus > Fraxinus quadrangulata. The sequence goes on along the minus strand of CAIGRB010089243.1, from coordinate 5,547 downwards.
TTAGTAATGAATGACAATAGCTCAAAAATCATTTTGTGCACAAAAAGTTATTTTCATATCACTTGCATAAAATATTTTTGATGAAAACTAAGATTGATTTTTCAAAGTGACACTTGAACTTAGATCATATCTTAAAAAAAAAAAAAGTCAACAGTCAACCGAACGTTCGATTTGACAGAAAAACTTCTGTCAATCCGGACGTCCGCATGGACGTTTGATTCATCTCCAACGGTCAGTTTTTTGACCGTTTGACCGCAAATGTTAGTTGGTCATCCGGATGAGTTTCGGACGTCCTGTCCGACAGAATATTGGACAGTTTAAATACTATGAATACTAACTCACTTGTCATTTATTTTAACATTAGAGAGCATTCAAATGAGATAATTTTGAGCAAAATTATATTGATTTCTCTTCTCATTTATTATTATCAAATTATTTAGTTTCGAAAAACTTTTAATCAAATTAACTTTTGAAAATCTATTCATCAAAGTTTTTCATTTGAAAAATATTATTTGCACTTATATTGCATAAACTTTTTTTTCTTCTTCTTCATATTGAAACTTTGATGGAATCAAACTTGTAAACATCATATTCATCAAAGTTTCTAATTTTTCTCTTAGTACTTAATTTATCACAAATTATTCATTGAAAAAGAGATATATTTTTTAAGAAAATTTTTGCACTTCTTATTGAAACTTTGATTGATTGAACTAAACTTGTAAATTTATCATATTCATCAAAATTTCTTATTTCTCTCTTAGTACTTAATTTATTACAATAATCTATTGAAAGAGAGATATTTCTTAAGAAAATTTTTGAACTTGCATTGAATTGATTTTTTCATCTTCTCATTGAAACACTTTGATTGATTGAATCTAATTTTTTACTATCATATTCATCAAAAATTTCATCTAACACTTGAGCTATCATTTATTACTATTCATTGAAGTGTTAGTCTCTTTTAGTACTTAATTTATTTGTATTATTTATCAAGAGAGGAATTTCATTGTAAAATCACTTTGATAAAGTGTGGGTCGTGTTGAAATCCCTTAAAGATCAACATTGTATAAGGATCGGTCACCATGTGGGTCATATTGAAGTCCGGTAAATCTCAATAGTGTGGGTCATGTTGAGGTCTCGTAAAGCTCAACATTGTATAAGGATCGGTGCTCCTTGTTTGTAAGTCACCGGAAGCGTTGTAAATATTAGATTGTACCCAAGTCAATCAACATAGTGAAAAGGTTTTGCTCGTGTCGGAGAGCTTGATAACGGAGAACGTAAATCATTGCTTTGGATCGAACCTCCATAATTATATCGTTTGCATCTTCTTTCCCTTTTACTTATCGCTTTCATATTTGTACTTATTATTTGATTGATCTACTTGCTTGAACTTGCTTACGATTATTAATTTATCAACGTGTTTTAAATTTACGTGATTTTAGTTAATTATTCGAAAAAGTTTTAAAAATAAATTAACTCCCTCCTCTTGGTTAGTTATTCTTGGGCTAACATTGTGCTTGAACTCAAGACTCGCTTGGGTTGATAATAACTTACAAGGAAATGCGTTTGAGTTTGAGCTTCTTTGAGCTTGATTGGCCAGGCTCAAACAAGGTCAAGACATTACTTAGGAAACAATTTGCCTTTTAAGGAAATTATGTTATAAAGAGTACGAGACTTGCATGAGCTCGACTAGACACTTAGGATGACTTGTGCTCAACTCAACTTTTAAAATAAATTATGGTCCATCAAGGTGGATACTCACTAGAGCTTGACTTTTATCATTCTTGCATAATGTTCCTAAAGACTGAGTTAACCAAGTCAGTCTTGTCATCTATTGACCATAATCGACTAAGGGATGAGTAGATCCCTGAGAGCAAATCTCAACACTTATATTTTATCCAAATGATCGAGTGGAGTTTGGACGAGTCCCAGCCTAATTTAATTAATTCCCTTTATTGACTGAATTCCAAGTGAAAGTCCTCAACTTGATTGACTACATAATTTAATCTAATGGTTAGGTTTGTTCGACCATAATTTACCATCATTAAGGCTAAATCGAGTATGAGAAAGTCTCAATCCGATGAAAAATAATTTATCTTATGGGTTGAGTTGAGCCTAAGTGTGTCTTAACCTCATTTGAATATAATTATCCTAAGGGTCAATTCAAAGCGAGTTTAGACCTCTTTGATTATCAACCTTATTTAAGCTTATTTTACGTCACAGTACCAAATCCAATCCAACTGTCTTGGAATTTGGTTAAGTGTCAAAACCGAAACCATGAAAAAAAAATGATTTTGTGTTAATTTTGGTCAAATATTCGGGCTTGATCTGATGTCAAATTACAAAATTAAATAAACTAACTTGTTCTACTCGTCGAGTAGATCGTCGTCGTATATTTGAAATCTCAAAACTAATTTCGAATGAATGAGAAATTGTGATCCAAAGTTGAAAGGAAATAGAGGAAACTGTCAGAAATTTGTCAAAGTGTGTTGTTAGCCTGATGCTAGACTGTCCCTCGAGTGATAGGCTAACAACAAAGTCTCTGTTATTTTCGCTCGAGCGACGTGTTGACGACATACTAGGACAGTGAATGGTGCAACATTTGGCAAGAGTTGCTGAGTTTGGGAAGTGACACTTCATTCACAACCTCTCATCCTCTATATATAGGATCCCTTGGATTTGTATTTATTATTCAGTATCATTTTTTACATGTTATGTTGCATAAAATACTTCATCAAAAATGATTTCTTTGGATGAAATTATAAGTTCGATAAAGAGAGAATTCTATTCGAGTTCGTTGATCTAAATCATCTGGAGTGTTCCTATGGCTTGACGTNGATGCGGGGCAAATTTATCTTAAGGAAAAAATGTTCAACGCTTGTCTCGGCCAATCACATCACTAGCATCTCTTCTTTTCTTATTTTTCCATTTTTGATTTCATTTATTTTGATTTAAAAAATTGACTAACCTTATTTATATGTTTATATTGTAAGGTTCAATGACATTCTTTCATTCAAAAATGAAAAGTGACGAGTCCATATTCATGTATTCGGATTCGGTAAATCATTAAATTGTCTTCTCATCTATTTTGGTAAGTCGAATTATGTTTCGATTTCACGCATATAAACGGTATATTTTTGTGAATACAATATGCACATTATCGGTATAATATCCCCAATAGTGTCTTGAGCTTGTTTGAGCAAATTAATCATGATAGTTAAGCAATAATCAAAGTGCATTGTACAAGCATGACTCTTTGTTTGGGCAGTGGAGTGTCCAAGCTAGTCTCAACTTCTTGCAAAATAATTCTCTCTTTTGTCTTCTCTCTAAGGACCAAATGTGCAACCAAGTTTAGTCCATATTTGAGTATAAATTATATTTAGTTTTTAGATTTAACACAATTAAGGTTACATTATGCTTAAATAGGTGGAACTTCCTTTGGACTCAACTTGTCTCTTGGAGGAAATTATACCTCGAAGAAAGTAAAGACTTGGACTCAATTCAGCCGTTAATGCTCAAAAGAGGTCGATTGAAACTCACTTGGGATCAACTTGACCTTTTAAATCAAACATTTCTCGAATGAGATTGAGACTCTCTTAGGTTCAGCTTTGCCCTTAGGATATGTTTATGCTTAAAATCTAGATTAGGTTGGGCTTGACTCGACTTGCGATACATATGATTGAATTGACCATGTAAAACATAATTATCTTAAGGTTTAACTCCGATAAAAGCTAATATCGACGTCTTTTGAGAATTATTATGTTGACCTCTTTGAGCTTGAGTGAGTATTAACCTCTTTTGAGCATAATTATTTATGTAAAGTGTCGAATCCACCCAGTTGTCTCTACCTTAGGTTGAGTCTAGGCAAAATGAGTCTCAATCATGTTCGAGCATAATTTATCATCATTGATGAATTCGTCCCTTAGGTAAAATCGCTTGACCTTCAGCAAAAATGCTAGAAGGAATTAAAGACTACGAGTTCAATCCTTAGGATAGATTATGCTATATTAAGAGTCCAATCAAGCCCGAGCAAGTCTAATCCTCATTCTAACACAGTTCCTCTAAAACAGATCTTTTGATCATAATCTCTCAAATGATAAGTCTGTGTATGTCTTAACCTCGTTTGGGGATAATTTATCCTAAATTCTAGGGCCAATGAGTCTAAGTCCAAGTAAGTACTCTGTGACAATGATCACTTGCTTTTCATACTATGCAAGCTGAATACTGTGCATTCTACTTCTCTTTTCACTACAATAATATTTACAAAGAACACAGTCTGATGCTCTATACTGTTGTTTTTCCTCCTAATCATCATCCTCTTCCACTCCCTTCGTTTTCATTCATCAGACTTTGTTATCAAATTTTTGAGACAGTTCGTTTCTGTAAGTTGATAAGCACACATTTTTATATAACCTTCTTCAATGTTACATCTATGCAGATTAGTGGTACTTGAAGAATTTGGTGTTCGCAGTTTCTATAATAATAAAATTTCAATTTCTGAAGCGGTTAAAGAGGAATTAAACATATGAATTAGATTAGTCTTTGGAAGGCTAATCCACTAGCAAGTAAGGTTAACATTTTTGACGCATAAATATGATAAGGCATTCCTGATTGAAAAATGTTACATATAAAAGCAGCAGAAGTTTTAAGTTCTAACTACTTAGACACACGCTTAACCTGGTAAAGACAAATTCGCCTGAAATCTTTCTAAGAAATGAATGGTTATCTGTACATGCTAACACGTGTGCTCAATTGGCTAAAACAAACTTTAGCTAATTTTGATAAAAAATTTATTCTTTCGTGTATCTCCGGGATGATAATTTTGTTACAAAACGTTAGAATGACTAGATATGCTCATATTTTCATTTGACTTGGCCCTAAGGATAAAATTATGCTTAAACGATGTTGAGGGTCATTTGGACTAGATTCAGCCCTTAGAGATGCTCCAAATAGATCGAGACTCACTTTAGCTCGAGTTGACTCTAAGGATGAAAATGCTCGAACAAGGTCGACACCCCCTCAAGCTTGATTCGGTCCTTAGGAGGGATTATTTTCAAACGGCATTGTAGACTTGCTTTTGCTTGACTTAGCCTTTGGAGAAATTATGCTTGAACAAGGTTGGAAGTCCCTGATGGTCGGCTCTATAATTAGTATTAGTGTTGCTCAAGCATTATCAAGACTGACTTAGACATGACTCGGCATTAATTTTTTACTTGAATTAGGTTAAGAGTCACTAGGGATCTACATAGCCTTTGTAAGGCAATATCCCCGGCTTAGGTTGATACTCAATTGACTTATGTTTGAGCAGGATCTCGACTCCCTCGGGGCAAGACTTAATCCATAAGAAGAAATATTCTCTGACAAGGTGCCTTCAATGGAAATTAAATCACAGTTGGTCAAAATTATGCCCTCGTTTTGCCCTACTATTCCCCATTAAATTATGGAAAAATTTCATAATTAAGAGTTTAAGTATCACATATTTCAAAACTAAAAAAATAAAGTTTCAAATTTCCAAAATCAGATTTTTTTCAATTTTTATTTATAAAT
>CAIGRB010089222.1:9150-21692 GCA_903798255.1 Fraxinus quadrangulata | reverse complement strand
AAATAAATCAAAATGTTTTAATTAACAAAATGACAAAATTCTTCTTCAATTATTAACTCAATTTCCTCATTTCACACCGTCATTTCTCCTTCAACTTCATTGTAAAACCTTATTCTCCATTTTTGAAATTAAAGTCTTCTTCATCCCCTTTTCATTATCTTCAACTCACTAAAAACTTTAAAGATTCGAAATTTGTGCATCAGCATTTTCTTCAATGACAAAATTATTGGTTTTGACATTAGTATTGAGAAAAATCAAGAAAATGGAGTACTGAAATCAATTGTTAATGGCTACAGCAACATAACCACCATCGTAATTGTATTACAAGCTCTACAAGGACAATCTACATTATCTCAACTCCGCTCTCGAGCCACTGTCCCCAATTCGAGGTACTTATGTTCTTTACAGTGCAAATTACACTGTAATATAGAAAAAAACTTCATTACAAATCAACACTATCCGGTTGAGCAGCGGCGACAACTGTACGTGGATGGGGAAAGATGGACAGTAGCTTACTGGACCTTTTTGTATTGATCCGTGCTTTAATCATTTATGGAATTTTTTGGCATGCTGTTTTATTTTTGTCAATCTCATCTCCGTTCCTTTAAACATGGTTGATTGGGTTTGAATTGAGAATGAAGTCAATGTTAAAGGGAAGAAAAAAATTGGTTTGTACTAAATAAGCAATTTTATTTTTGAATTTTTTGGAGATGTTTATAATTTTGTCTCGATTGTCATACTTTAGAAATATTTCAATTAGAATCTGAATTGTATGTAAGCTAGTTCTCTACATATTGTTATTTATTGCCCTGGAACTAAATAAATAAATCAATCATCCAGATATTATTTAATGATTTAACTTTATTTAACTTTATTTTATTTTAATTATTGTTTCTGATTAACATTTATAGTAAATTGTATTTTTCAAATTGGGGTATTAAATGTAATATCTTTTCTTAATTTATTAAAAAAGTGCAATATTTCAGTTAATTAAAATATAAATTTTAATTTAATAATTTTAGCAGTAATAAATAATTAACTAATTTTTTAAATAAATTAATTGTTGAGAATTTAAAAACAATGAATTAAATGAAACACTGTTCATTTGGTATAATGGTTGAAGATGACTTTGCAAAATAATGTGAAAGTTGCACTAACTTGGTGTTAATGGTTGAAGATGGCCTTATCATTCAAAATTCACCCATTGATGGTTAGCATAACTTCAATAATACGTACTTGTGAAGTTTATTATTTGTTTGAGTAGACGATATCATGGAATTTGAGTTTTCTCTTTGTTATGTATGAGAAGAAATATACCGCTTTATAGGATTGTCAATTTTCTTAGAATTATAAATTTCAAACGTATGTGGTTTCGAAGTTATGTGGACCATCAGTGGATGAATTTTGAATTTAATGATTTTTTAGTGATTAGTGATTGAAAATAATATCTAAAAGAGATGGAAAATTATTGATTACAAGCTCCGTGCGGGGTCATTTAACAAAGCTTTTGATAAAATTCTAGCAGGTTTTAATAAAACAATAAAAATAGATTGGAAATATTTTGTTATCATACGACATATAAAATGTGTACGGCCAATGCCACAAAATCTTGGACAAGACAAAGGGTAGAAGACATATATTAGAGATTGAGAAACGAAGAACCTCAACATTTAATATCAATAACTTATAAATATTATCATGTTATCTCACAACATTATAAACTTGACAGGCTGACAAATCCCGCCTTAAAAAATAGGTAAAAGTTTAGAGCCTCTGCTGCAATCATCCCTAAAAATATAAGGGAAATTTGACCATTTAGTCCAGTTGGACAATGATATTGGTAAAATGGCATTTGACCATTAATTAAAAACAAAGAAATAAATCAAAATATTTTAATTGACAAAATTTTCCTTCAATTATTAACTAAATTCCCTCATTTCACACCGTTATTTCTCCTTCAACTTCATTGTAAAACCCTATTATCCATTTTTGAAATTAAAGTCTTCTTCTTCTTCCCCTTTTCATCATCTTCTACCCACTAAAAACTTTAAAGATTCGAAATTTATGCATCAATGTTTTCTTCAATGACAAAATTATTGGTTTTGACATTAGTATTGAGAAATATCAAGAAAATGGAGTACTGAAATCAACTGTAAATGGCTACGGCAATATAACCACCACCGTAATTGTATTACAAGCTCTACAAGAACAATCTACACTATCTCAATTCCGCTCTCAAGCCATTGTCCCCAATCCAAGGCACTTATGTTCTTTACAGTGCAAATTACACTGTAATATAGAAAAAGCTTCATTACAAATCAACACTATCCAGTTGAGCAGCGGTGACAACTGTATGTGGATGAGGAAAGATGGACAGTAGTTTACTGGACCTTCTTGTATTGATCTGTGCTTTAATCATTTATGGAATTTTTTGGCACACTGTTTTATTTTTGTCAATCTCATCTCTGTTCCTTTAAACATGGTTGATTGGGTTTGAATTTAGAATGAAGTCAATGTTAGGGGAAGAAAAAAATTGGTTTGTACTAAATAAGCAATTTTATTTTTGATTTTTGATTTTTGATTTTTGATTTTTGATTTTTTTGGAGATATTTATAATTTTGTATTGATTGTCATACTTAGGAAATATTTCAATTAGAATCTGAATTTTATGTAAGCTAGTTCTCTACATATTGTTATTTATTGCCCTGGAACTAAATAAATCAATCACCATTGTAAAAATTCAGTTGCCTTGTTTATTCATTTTGTTTTAAGTTATGTAAAGAATAACCTCATTTTGAACTTTTTATAGATGATGTGCTTTCTATTCTAGAAGAACAGGGTGTCTGTCAAAATTGTACCCCAAAGGGCCAGTTATAATTTGTACATTGCTTCACTTTTTGACAATATTTTTGAATGTAACCAGCCATTGTACCAATTTATTGCCATCAGTGGGCATTTTAGTATCAAATTTTCAAGCACTATGTTGGCTTTTTTGCTTTGTTGTTATGTGATGATTTCAAGATTGTCTTTTCCTTCTTTTTTTTTCATAAAACTATTGCACATATTACATGTTAATTTCAAACGTTATGAGAACATTCCAAGAAAATGGCACGAGTGCTGTTATTTGTATTAATATCATGGGGAATGATTTTCCAATTGTCCAGTTTTGATGCCCTTAATGCAAATGTCCTAATGCATTTCTTTTCAATGGCGTAACTTTGATCTGTATATTTTGTTAAACGTTATTGTAGTTAAATTATTGATGTCCTTAATTTAAAGATGTACGAGAACGACACATGTGACGGTACATATGAGATAAACATGTTCAAGAGAACGACACAAGTGTCGTTATTGTGAAGAAAACGACATTTGTGTCGACAATGGGATGAGAACATTTATTAGATGACTATTGTTATATTTGTAAATAAAAGTCCATGAAAAAGACACTTGTGTCGTTCGTGAGTTATGAAAAGAACGGTAAATTGACACAACTGCACAGAAAACGACACTTGTGTCGTTACTGATTTGAGAACCTCTCCTAGAACGACAGAACTGTCGTTATGTTTGTAAATAAAAGTCCAAGATAATGACACTTCTGCTGTTACTGTATAGAAAAACGGCACGTGCCGTTTGGAGAAATCAACAGAACGACACTAGCCATACACGAGTACGGAGAGCCACGATCCGTTCGAGTCATGATAATCGATTAACTCATTTAAGCTGCAGGCTGGACACGCCGCTTACAACATTCGGGAGATGTGCTCATTACTTGTACTTTGAATCGAATCTAGGTCAAGACTTGTAATTTTACGGTTTGCTACCATATATTCTATATTAATTCCACTATTAGTTGTCACGAAATCAACATTTTCGGCCTTCTTAGATTAAGGGGTCCAATCCTTAAGGTCGTTCCGCTAGAAAAGTACTAAAATTTTGGAGAAATCAACAGAATTGCACTAGAGCCGTTTAACGACACTAGTATCGTTCTGTCTCTAAACACGAGTACGAAGAGCTACGACCCGTCCAAGCCATGATAATTGATAATCTGAAATCATTTAAACTGCGGCTGGACATGCCGCTTACAACATTCATGGGATATACTCATTACTTGTACTTTCAAAAGAATCTAGACCAAGACTTGTGATTTTTTCGTTTGATACCATATATTCTATATCAATTTTATCGTTAGTTGTTACACAATCAACATTTTCGACATTCTCAGGTTAGGGGATCTAACCCTTGAGGTCGTTCCGCTAGAAAATACTAAAATATTGGAGAAATCAACAGAACGGCACTAGTACCGTTCTGCCTCTAAATACGAGTACGAAGAGCCGCGACCTGTCCGAGCCACGATAATCGATAATCTGAACTCATTTAAGCTGCAAGCTGGACACGTTGCTTACAACATTCAGGAGATATGCCCATTACTTATACTTTCAAAAGAATCTATACCAAGACTTGTGATTTTACGGTTTGATACCATATATTCTAGATCAATTCCATCGTTAGTTGTCACACAATCAACATTTTTGGCCTTCACAGTTTAGGGGGTTCAATCCTTGAGGTCGTTCCGCTAGAAAAGTACTAAAATATTGGAGAAATCAACAGAACGGTACAAGTGTCGTTCTGCCTCTAAACATGAGTATGAAGAGTCAGGACCCGCCCGAGCCACGATAATCGATAAGAGAACTCATTTAAGTTGCAGGCTGGACACGTCGCGTACAACATTCGGGAGATATGCTCATTACTTGTACTTTCAAAAGAATCTAGACCCAGACTTGTGATTTTCCAGTTTGATACCATATATTCTATATCAATTCCATCGTTGTTGTCACATAATCAATATTTTCCACCTGCTCAGGTTAGGGGGTCTAATCCTTGAGGTCGTTCAATTGAAAAGTAGTAAAACATTGGAAAAATCAATAAAATGGTACAAGTGCCGTTTAACGGCACACGTGTCGTTCTGCCTCTAAACATGAGTATGAAGAGCCCCGATCCGCCTGAGTCACGATAATAGATAAGTTAAACTCATTTAAGTTGCAGGATGGACACGTCACTTACAATATTCGGGAGATATACTCATTACTTAATCAACAGGAAAAAAAAGAAACGACACAACTGCCATTACTATTTTGAAAACGGCAGAAGTGTCGTTACAGAACCTGCCGTGTAATAATTTGATATCATATATTGTATATCAATTCCATCGTTAGTTGTCACACAATCAACTTTTTCGGCCTACTCAGGTTAGGAGGTCCAATCATTGAGGTCATTCAATTGAAAAGTAGCAAAATATTGGAGAAATCAATAAAACGACACACATGTTGTTCTATCTCTAAACATGAGCATGAAGAGCCGCGACTCGCTTGAACCACGATAATCGATAAGCTGAACTCATTTAAGTTGCAGGATGGACACGCCGCTTACACATTCGGGAGATATGCTAATTACTTAATCAACAGGAAAAAAGAAACGATACAACTGTCGTTACTGTTTTGAAAACGGCACAAGTGTCGTTATAGAACCTGCTGTTAACTGTATAACTACTGTTATGATTTCATCGAGCTTAAAACAATGACAAAATCCTTCGTTTCAAATATTATAAATTGTTTGATTTTTAAAATGACAAAAGTAGTATATCGTAACATAACATCACCATCATTTTTCAATATTACAAAAACAGTACATCGTAACACTACAGAAGTCGCATATGTGTGTCTTGTCTTTATCTTTCATGTCTCTCTCTAAGTGGCACACGATCTGTACAGGTGATACAGTTATGCCCAGTTTTCAAACACCTACTACACTTAAGAAACTTGCGCATTTCTCTAACTGATTGTTTTTTTTTTTTTTTTTGGTGAATGTTCACTTCCTCTTCATGTCAACGTTCATATCACCTTTCTTAATCGAAAGTTATCGAAAATGCTAGTTGGAATATAAAGAATATCCACATTTTCTTCAGGATTCCCTACATAACTCCATGTCAATTTTGCCTTCTTCAATCTTTTTAAATTCAACAAAATAGCATACTTGTACCCATATCATTTCTATAGAATCCATAACTGCAAATAAAATGAAAAAGTTAAATATTTTACTCAAGTGTATATCAAAGAAATATGAAAATATCTATCATATTTAAATTATTAAAGTAACCACATTGTATTATCAAGAACGGACAGACCATAACAAATAATGTTTGCATTGTCATTTTATATGGAAGATAACGACTGTAGTGTCGTTCTACACTATGTAAAAAGGTTGGAGTGCCGTTTTGTACTACAAATCGTCCAATAGTTATGGACAGTACAGAAATACACCAACTGTGAAAAAAATCAGCTAAAATATCTTTTGAAATATTCAACAATAAAAGGACCAATGTACAAGAGATTTATAAAAATACCTTTCTTTTTTTTTTTCAAATATAATAGAGATTTCAATATAGATAATATAGAAACCAAAATTCTTGTTCAAATACTCAAAATGTTGGATAAGATGGGTGAAGAATATAATAAATAACAAGATTTTAGGTAGCAAGCACATGGGGGGAGATGGAGAGCACGTTGATACGATTAGAGATGAATTGAAAATTTTAATTGGATTGAAAGGGTGTTTGGGTATTTTTCATGATAATGATATTTTAGACATTTGATAATGTTTATTTATTGTATTCTTTAATTGAGGTCATTTCACCTATAAATATTGAAAAAATGCTATTTTTTCAAATACAATGTTTGATGGGGTGTGTTAACAAAGAGTCCCAAAATATAAAATCGCTTCTCAGCCATATAAACTTAACTGGCATAACCCAGGGACTAATTGGCTATATTGGAACAGTCTGGGGACTAAGTTGAGTTTGAATCCAGAAACAAGTGATCAAAATGATAAATCATCATATAGAATAGAATGATAAATCCTTCTCTGATACCCTAGAACCCTTTCTCATGTGGCATAAACCCAAGGTATTTTCCATATTCTTAGTGCGACGACGAATTGGTCCGTTGGTTATGCAGAAAAGCTAGAAATTTGTCTAATTTTCTTCTTCTTGTTCTCCCCCGGCCTCCCCCAAATTTCAGTTTTGTACAACCAACAATTATTATCTATCAATCGTGAATTTAAACGCTGTTTAATCAAGAGAACTGTTGGTGGAGCATCGAGACGCACACCATCAAGAGATGGCTCGTTTCCGGAATGTAAGTAACGAATTAGCCATAAGTTTTGAAATTATTTATAGATTCTTTGACTGTACGATTTTTCTCGATATTGCGACTTGCTCTTTTCTGCTTCCATTTGTTTTTTATATAAATTCTAAATGTTTTTTAGTTGATTCTTATCTACATTATTTGATTCTAACATTGTGAATTGTAAAATACTCAGAAGAAGAGGAAACCGTTTGTTAAGCTGGTTATCAAGAAACAGCCAAATGTAGATCATATTACGGGAGACAAGATCCCGAAGACCTTTGTCTTTTCTCGGGGGAAGTTGCCCGGCCGTCTTCGACAATTGCAAATGGATTTAAGAAAGTTGATGCTTCCTTTCACTGCTCTCAATCTCAAGGTTGTTTTTATTTTAATTGAACTCGAGCACTTTATTTGAATAACATGCTATTAAGCACTTTTATTCGAAAATTTGTTTTCTTTGATAAGTTGGAGAAGAACTTAGTGGCTTCGTTTATCTTCCACCTAGTATAGCTCTCGATACAATTTCGCAATACATATGTTCTCTGTTATATAAGGCTAATAATCTGTACCTTTTTGGATGTCTTAATGTCTGGAGGATTTAAACACAAAAGGTCTTGAAATATGTAGAATGAGAGTATAGTACACTAACTAATAACACCTTCTTCTGTGTTTGTGGATGTGTCCATTTAAATTAAATTAATATGGTGTACTTTTGCCTGTAAAATTGTTGCAAGATATAATCTGGAACATTATTTTGAAGCTTGTATATTTCTTTTGGTTTCTGTTGTATTCTGATTTGGCATTTACTGATTGCTTTTAATTGCAGGAAAAAAAGCGTAACAATCTCAAAGACTTCTTGAATGTTGCAGGGCCTATGGGTGTTACACATTTCCTTATTTTATCAAAAACTGAAAATGCACCATACTTAAGGGTTGCCAGGACACCACAGGGTCCGACGCTTACCTTTAAAATACAGGAATACTCATTGGCTGCCGATATTGCTCGATCTCAACTCCATCCCAGATGTCCTAAAGATCTTTTCCAGAACTCACCACTGGTAATTCCACATTAAGTCTTGCATGAACTTGCATAAGCATGCTGTGATTATTGGTCGTGCGATCCATATTGGGGAAACAACATTTTGTTGAAGTAGCTCTCTTAGTTGCCAGAGAGATTCTGTAAATACAAAATACTCTTTATTTTAGAAAGTGGATGCTTAAAAACGAGTTCCAAAAAATTCTCTATTTTAACTTTTTAAAATAGAGAGTGGGTTTGGCTCTCCAAATTTAGAAAGTCAAACTCACTTTCTATTCTTAATGTACAGCAATTGTATTTAATAAATTACATATTTCAATATTCTACTTCTTAAACTATTCAAACCACATTTAAATTAATTGGTCAATTGACATATAAAAAAATTGTTAAATAAAATATGAAGAGAAAATAAATGTTTCTTGAAAAAATCAAAATGAAGAGTTAAAATAGAGAGCTTAAAGATGATATCTACAATACATAAGATGCTCTATATAAATAAAGAGTCTCTTGAAGATGCTCCAACTTAACATTTTATCATAGGCCGCTAGCAGTGTATCTTTCCCCTACCTCACGGAAATTGAGTACAGGCCCATTTCTTTGACTGAATTTTCTAGATTGTGCTTTCTGGTTTTGGGACTGGGGAGCAACAGCTAAAGCTCACTACTATAATTTTTCAGAACATATTTCCAGCCATTGATGTAAACACTGTAAGTGAAGGAACACTGTCAACTAAATCTTTCTATTAGCTTGTGTTAGTTTCTTCTTCTTAGTGTATTATTGGTTATAGGTCAAACTTTCTTCATGCCAAAGGATGGTGTTACTTAATTACAACAAAGAAACGAAGCTCATTGATTTTCGGCACTACTCCATTAGATTACAGCCAGTTGGTGTTTCACGCAGAATTAGAAAGTTTGTGCAGAAACATCAGGTCCCTGATTTGAGAAGTCTTCAAGATGTGAGCGATTTTGTGACAAAGTATGCTCTCTCTCTCTCTCTCTCTCTCTTTCTGTGCGTGTATGTGTACCTGTTACCAATGAGCTTACATATGAAACTTAAGTTTCGAATTAATATGTTGTGTGCACCATTAAATTTATCTTTGATTACTGGCATAGTTTTGTTCATGAATAGCTCTAGGCCCTGTATTTAAGGTTCCGCTGTTGAAACCTTTTCTGTATTGATTCAGTATCACTCTGGACCAGGACCTAACACTCCTTGTCAGTGTTAGATTGTCTCTTATGGTAGATTTCAGTTCTGTTCTATCCTGTTATTGAGAAAGTGGCGCCTGAATAAGTTAAAGAGGAAAATTCTGTTAAATTATATCTCCTACGTCAAGGAAAAAAAGGAATATATTATAAAGAAGGTTTAAATGTATCGAAGTGTTGAAAGAAGGTTAATATTATCACAATTTGCTGGTATTGGAGTTTATTTTTCTAAATGTGGACTCAAGTCAAGCAATTGAGAGAAGATGTTTGCTCTCTAGAAGCTGCCACGTTCAAACAATTTGATTCACTTAGACTCCTCTCTCGAATTGGTTTCAGTATTTACTTTAATTGGTATCGATAGGAATGCTGTTTTTTTTTTTGGAAATAACAATAAAGGGTGGGTTTACCCTGCTCCAAATTTTGGGTGCTGTGGTACTTGTCCTCAAATTTGGGATTTCTTTTGATTTTGCTCGTTTATTTGCTTTTCATTTGAAGGGCTGGTTATGGATCAGAAAGTGAAGCAGACGATGAAGCGGCGACTGTCAATCTAGCAACTGATCTGGGTAGAATTAATCGGGCATCTACAAAAAGTGCTGTCAAGCTTCAAGAGATTGGACCTAGGATGACTCTTCAGCTTGTCAAAGTTGAGGAAGGATTGTGTTCCGGTGGAGTTATATTCAGTGAATATGGTATTTTTACCTCAAAAAATGTTCCTCTACCCCGCTGAATCAGCAAATAAAATTTTCGTGCGACTTATATTCTAGAGAGTTTTTATATCTGGCAATAACCTTTAGTACAACTCTCTCTCTCTCCATTTTGCATGTTTGGTGAGTCAAAACTCTTTGTTGATTAGCAAATAAAATCATTGGTTAATTATTCCAGAGAGCTCTAGCAATAACCTTACTTCAAGAATTATTGTCTTTTGTTGCCTGTGCTCCTCTCCACCGAGTTGTTTACAACTAATTTGTTAGATTGCTTTGGTGCATCCTTTTTCCCTTTTCCCTTGTATGTATAACTGTTACATACCCTTCATCTAAGTTTAAGCTGGAGAACATTGCAAAATTTGATTTGTGATCTTTTGCTATGTTTCTAAATTTATTCTAACCATCCCACAAATCCTTGTATTTATACCTGTCACTCTGGGTCTTTCCTCTTGGAAAATTCTGTCCCTAAACATGTCTAGGTAAGCTCACCTAGAAGCAATGGAGGTTGTATACCCCCTTTCTATTATGTTTGCTGCTTTCTTACTGAGTGAGTAGATTGTAGTGTGCATGTGGGTGTAAAGTTGATTCGTGACTTCTTTTCTTCCAGGAAATAACGTATCAAACAAAAACCAGAAAACTGAAGAAGTCAAAAAGGACAGGCAAGGAAATGGGGAAGAAGAAGAAGAAGAAGATTAGCCACAATTGCTGCCATGGGATTGATAAATGGAAGTAGTTTTTGCTGGGCACGTGTTGTATTGTAAAACCATAATCTATGCAAAATGAATACCAAACGAGTGAAGAAGAATACTTCCAAAAGCATTTTGTAGCAATTATGTGTCCCTCCATTGTTAAAAAAAAAACCTTTCCTGTATAGGTAAGGAGTGTTTTCCCTTCTGGGAGCTTATGAAACATGCCCATATATTATGTTGTGCAGTTTTCGTTGTTCATCCAGGCAACCAGGGACGGTAGGTGTGGCTCTTGTTGTAATTGAATTGAAACGTCTAGGATTTTTCTCACTATCCAGTATCCATCCTTACCTGCTGCCTAGTTGTTAGAGGCAGCAGTTTTGGGGCAGGATTCACTGGGAGAGGATGCTCAACAGAAAAACCGTGTTCATACCCTGGCCTCTGAGCAGCCCAACAGAAAAAACTGATGCGGGTTTCCAACCATGCTTAAACCTCTCTAACACATCCACCACCAAATCATGGTTCAATTTAATTCCACAGTTATCTAAAGCCCGCTTCCATGTTCCGATCCAAAGCAAAGGTTTTATCAATCACTTTACAACCCTCTCCACCCATCACAGTTATCCGCATTTGAATTTTGACTCCCAACTTCTATTTCATCATCCAACTAACCATAAAAATCGGCTAACATCTGTAAAGATAGGAAAGGAATTAATAAAACGTGTGTTGCATAATAAAAGGAACTTGACAATGAGTATACAGCATACTGTTGTTGGTAGGATAATTTCCTTGGAATCGTTGTCCTCGTACATGCGAGGTTTGTCTGATATTGGAAAAGTATAATTTGGCGTTGTTGCTAAGGAAATGTTTGACAGTTTGGGTGTTGATTTGCTGGAAAATTGAGCGTTAATAGCACCGAAAATTGTGGCTTTGTGAAGCTCTTCAAGAAAAAGAACCATTTGGCTTCTATTCAAATGTTAAACTAGAATTGTGCACTGTGCAGAAGGAAGAAGGGGAGGGGGGCTCTTGATAAATCGACGTCTTGGTCCTGTGCGGTGAGTAATTTCACTGATAGCCATTGATCTTTTACGCGTAGTGTCACCTCGGCCGTTGAACTTTTAACATATTTCAGACTTATCGTTGAACCTCATTCACTTTGATGTTCATTTTTAATAGAAAATCAAACATGGGGAAGCATGAAACAAATTACAGTTAACCCCAAATATGACTCAAATTCTATTTGTAATTGCATTAGTTACTTTATTTTATTTTTAAATAAAACAATTACTTATTTTCCTATCGCTTATTTTCGAGTCTCCTAGTTAGATTAATAGAGAAGAATTCATTTGTTAACCATCAAAATAATCACCCCTAAATCCTTGGGCCTGACTGGGCCGAACAGAGGTCTATTGAACCAGGAAGCAGAAAGTTTCGCTGTAATTATATGCAATTAGAAGCAACTTATTAGATGGCAAACAAGAAGCCCGTTTCAAGCACCACGGAGGGTGAATTTTCATCTGAAAAAGGGGAGAGAAATCCTACTTAGTTGTAAACGAGTTTTTTTTTTTTTTTTGGTGGAGAACCAAAACTTGCCTAATCGAGCACGGCCACCAACCCAGACCATGTGTCACGGGTTGCCTTTCTTCTTAGCACAGAAAGGGACACCGTGCGGCAGTAGTCTGCTCCGCTAGACTACCTTCCGCCTTTTCTCGGGACGAAAGAGATTTTGATTGCAAA
>CAIGRB010089214.1:0-24546 GCA_903798255.1 Fraxinus quadrangulata | reverse complement strand
TCATTTGCTTTTCGTCAGGAGCAGGTCCAATGCAATCTCCGAAGGCATGTGGGCCCGTGTGAAGAATGGAAAATATAAGGGCGATCTTGCACAGGTGTGATCTTACTTCAGTGTCAAAATAGTAATGATGATATATGTAGTTTTGTGTGTATTTTCACTTGGCTATTCAATTGCTTTGATTTTTTTTCTTTTTGCAAAGAACCTATGTTTTTTTTAATTGTTTTAATTATGCTTGTACTTTTAGATTGTAGCTGTGAATGATACACGAAAGAAAGTCACTGTAAAGCTGATTCCAAGGATAGACTTGCGAGCGATGGCTGAAAAATTTGTAAGATGATTTGCTTCAGACATGCTTTTAATGTGAACTATATTTATGAAGCCCATGTTTGAGCCCCATTATTTAAAAACTCATTTTTTCCAAACTTATTTTCAACCACACATTCTCCCAATAAAATAATTTGCACGTGAACCTATAAGTTTTCCCTACTCATCCCCCCCACCCCACCCCAAAAAAAAGAAAAAAGAAAAAAAAATCACTTTTCATAAAATATATTCTCATTAAATCTCTACCAAATGGGCTTAATGTCAATTTGGATTTGGATTATAGGACACGCTATTGCAATACTTGTTTTCAGGCTTGAAGTTTGATTGTGGAAACTGTCTTCCTGTCCTATAGGGAGACTTCTAAGTAAGCCTTTTTTGCCTATAATGAATTTTTGGCTAATCTTCTTCACAATGAGTTGGGCTTACCTGATTTGACTACGGAAATGTTGTAGAACCTCTCATCTCTCTTGTGCGTGCACTCCTACGTACTGGACGAAAAAGCCAAAAAAGAGAACTACTGGGACTTAACTATCTGCAATTCTTTTCTTCTTATGTCCTGGACCTACTTCCATGCATCTAAACTATATAAATTTGTAATACTTGCAGGCCTGAGGATCTTCGTGCTCGATTTGGGGAATTTGGGCCTCTTAAGGATGTATATCTCCCGCGCGACTATTACACTGGGTGAGTAACCTCTGTTATATAAGCCTCTTCTGCATCGTCCCAGTTACTTGAAACAGGGATTGAATTTTCTAGTTCAGGCAACTGTCAAGTGGTTATTCCCTTTGCTATGCTACCTGGTCTGCACCTCTTCTTTTCATCTTCTTTAATTCGAAATTCGGTTTTTATTTTAAGTGTTGAAGATACCAATGAAGTAATAAGAAGTCAAGACGATCTAATGAACATGAAGATTGAAGCAAGTTGGGTATTAGTAAGTTATGAAGAATATCAAGTCTTAATGGTTTCACAAGGTTAGCGGCCATGTAATTGATTTTTTGAATTCTCATGGGTATGAGCTATGTTTCCTTTTTATTCAGGTTTGCTTAGCTTCATATACTCATTGGAGATATACTATCGACATATCTAAAGAGTAACTGATGTCTTTAGGATGTGAGCTATTTTTTTCTCACGGGTCATGTTAAATCATGCAGAGAGCCACGTGGCTTTGGTTTTGTGCAGTTTGTAGATCCTGCTGATGCTGAAGAAGCCAAATATCAGGTGGATGGGCAAATTCTTCTTGGGCGAGAGTTGACTGTCTTATTTGCAGAGGAAAACAGGAAGAAGCCCTCTGAGATGAGGGCTAGAGAAAGAATAAGGTAAAAGTGCTTAAGTTTATTTTTGTTAATGTTTACTTTCTTACTTTGGCGGACTTACAAGTACTTGAAATGCAAGAGCACCTAAAGTTTTCATTTCTAATTGAATATCCTGCTGCTTTCAGTCGGAGGTCCCCACTTGGTTATTCTCGATCGCCTCGCTATGCACATCCATATTCCCGCTCACCAAGTTATGCTCGAACTTACTCTCGAGGGCATGATTACTATACTCCGTCTTCGAGACGCTACTCAAGGTTTATAATTATTAACTCTTTTGGTAATTAATCTTAGAATTGGTTATATATCAAGAAAATTAAAATTGCTTCATCCGTACAGGTCCATTTCCCCTCGGGACGTGAGGTATAGAAAGAGGTCTTACTCTAGGTCTCCTTATGGGTCTCCTTATGGCTCAAGGAGCCAAAGTCGAAACCCCGTCAGGAGCAGGAGCTGGAGTCGGGACCGCAGCAGGAGCCCTGATGACTACTGAAGATAATGTGGATGGGCACTAATAACTGGTAACATGTTGGGCTTGCCTTTGTCGTAGTGGTCGGTGTGGTATTTTTATGTAGTCGTGATGTACTATTTGTAGATATGGGCGTTGGTGACTTCGAGTGTTGAGAAGAGTTGGATGTTATGTTGGATTCTCTGGTAATTGGTAATCTCATTTAAACTGGTGGCTAATGTCAAAGTATTAAAAGTATTTTCTATAATGACTAGTCACTGAATTTTGGTGACACCGTGAATACTAACGGTAAAAGGTGAAACGTTTTTAATTTTTTGACGGTTGAAGACAAAGTCACAGTTCTCAAGTTTAGTGTTCAGAGGCATTTTTAAAGTTAAAAGAGTTAATAGTATAATGGTTTATTTTCTAGATTGAAAAATGATATGCATACGGCAAGCCTGCTAGGGGGCTGCTGCTGGACATACGTGTGCTCGCAATGCACTCTCTTTTCAAATTAAATTGCGAAGTATTTTAAAGTTTTAGTATCCCGAGGATTGTGGCCGGCTCAATTATAGATAAATCTTGGGGGAAAAAGAAAAAGAATCTGAGAATATCCAATTGCTTGAATACCCGTCCTAGTACTGTAACTCCTCTTTACATACTGGGCGGGCAAATGACATCATGATTTTTGTCTCAATCACTCGTCCAAAAAAAAATTATCATATGAACAAATGGTGAGACAGCCTGACGTACCAAAAGGGTTCTATGAGGGTGCTAATATCAAGAAATGTTCTGTTCTCCCATCAAAATCGTGAGTTTGGGTTTGTGCAAATAAGCCAGAGTGAGTGTATGAGAGCAATTTGATATTATGAAAGAGGGGTAATTATTTGATTAAATTTAAATTAAGTATTGAAAAGTTGCATCATGTAATCAGTAGTAGTGCACGCTATAAACTCTTCTAACAGAAGTCAAAGCATTCCATCTCTCTGTTTTGCATGCTTCCATTCATTCTAAACGAATGGATAATCCCCTCCCCTTTTTCATTCTTATTCTATTTAAAATACTTTTTGTTAAAAAGAAAAATTGTCGTATAAGTAAAATCGACAATGTTTAATAAACTCATCTTTAATAGAAGTTGACATAAATTTTGTCAAAAAGAAAACGGACATTAATTAGACATAATTTCTATGCAGATTTATGCACAAATAGATATAGTTCTGATTTCATTTTAAGAAACTAAGAGATATCTAGACATTATTTATTTGCTTAAAAGTCAAATTTGCCTATTTACAAGACATAAATATCTACCTAGTGATTCATAAATGCTATAACTTTCATGGGTACAAAGCTTTAATATAACATGAAACATGAGTGTACAGTGTGAAAATGAGATATATCTGAGCTGGTTCTAAATCAATTATTTATTTGGCGATTCTATGTGAAATATTTTCACATTTGAAAGAATGCTGGCAGTATGATCCAATGAAATTATTATATATTTTTGATTCATTGAACAATTTTATACGCGGATTGGTACGGAATAACATTATACAAAATGCAGAATACAAGTTATACGAGACGAGACAACACAACATTACATTGCCATACCCATAATGCGCTGTAGCAGATATCATAAAGAAAAGAAAACTCAAAATTTTTAAATTTCCACACAGCATCCTGATTGCACAAGACCAGAAAAATCGAGCGACACATCGATGATTTTCACGAATTTTCCATTTTGCCCTTCTTTCTTGTCCACCAAAAAGAACCCATGTGGTGCGCCCTGATAAGCTGACCCTGTAACCAGGCTCCGATCTCCAACCTCGAAACCACACGTCCCAACTCGTACACCCGAGTCTAACTCTGCCCAGCAAATTAAGTTTCCACTCTTATCCCCCAACACGCCAACACATGATCTCGGACACTGACTCGCCCTCCAAGCCTCCTCAACTCGCCCCCACACACCAGTACTCAGATCATAAACCTCTGCACTCTTTTTGAACGCGCCTTGCGACTCGGTGTCGTATCCACTCACCACCCAGAATTCGGACCCAATTATTATCCCTTCACATTCGTCTCGTTCCTCACTCATCCGGGTCAACTCAACCCACTCATTCTTCTTGATGTCAAAGAGCCACGCCGTTTTCAAGGCGTTTTTGCTCTCGTCATGCCCTCCAGCAATCAAGACTTTCCCTTCCACAGCCCCCATGGCAAAGAATGACCGAGTTGAGGGCATATCAGCACATTGAACCCACCTCCGAGATGTGAAATCGTACACAAACACGTCCTTAACCGGGTCCCAATTCGATGGGTTCCATCCTCCCATCACAATAAGCTTCCCTTCAGTACTGGCAACTTGGCAGAACAAAGGCAACCCATCTGGGTACTTGGGTACCGGTTCAACCCAGTCCCAACACCGAGACACCGGATCAAACACTGAAATCCCATACCTGGGCTGACCCACCGGCTTCGACTCGGAATCATGAACTGGTATTGCTTGAACCAGGCATGCTACTTTCCGAGTAAACCCAGTTCGCTTCCGATGGTAATAGAAATCCCTACTCCGAATAAGCTCACGCCAACGTCTGCATACAAGGGATGAAACTCGGTGTGCTGAGTAGTGCAACCGAGTCAAGCACTCCAAAGCAAGTTCTTCAGGTAATTCTGGGATTAATTCTTGTTCATTCATAGTATCGATTTTGACTAACGAATTACGAATTTGATTGATGATGCGTGGTGAGGAGTTGGAAAGGGGCAGGGTTTGATATTCCTTCATTTATAGTGAGCTCAGCTCACAGTTACTTAGGATATGGTGGTGACACGTGGCGCTCATTGTATAGGTATTACCATCGATCGATTTTTTGAAGTCTTCAAGAACGTAGACGGTTTGAAAACCATTTTCAAAAGGGCAGCATTAAGTGTGTGCATTCCCATAGTAGTTACCATGCACCATCTGGCGATATTTCGTTGACAAAATAAGATGATGTTTGCTTTTTTAGGAATCGATGGTCAAAAATTGATTGCTCTTAATTGATTAAAATTATAAGTTATTTGATCGATAATTTATCTCCGAGATTACGATTTTTAGCATCGTGGACAACTTTTATTATTGTATAGTAAGATAGTGTCAAATTGATGACTAGGCGCTTTGTGAGAGTGGACAAAATGAGGGTCCAGGATTAATGATATGGGAGTGAGTGCACTAGACACTTTATTAATCATAGAAGAGAGTGGACAAATGGATAAGGGTTTGCCGAGGTGGGCTCAAATGGGCCTCTCTCTCTCTTTACTGGGGCCATATATGAATGGATAAAGAGATAAACTTTAGGCCGTTTGCTGTTTAATATTATCATCTTCCAAATAAAAAAGGGACATGTGGGCCCATTTGAACTGTTACTAAGTAAAGCAGTGTTAATATAGGTCCGATTAAATAATCGTGTCAACCGATGTCACTTAAAATAGATATTTTGGCTACGAGAGAGAATATTATTTTAGCTTCTATAAAATGAAAATTATACCTTACCATCAGGAGGCTTGCCTTTTCAAGTTAACGAATTGGTTTGATAATATATACTTGAAATAAGAAGCAAGTTTGGAATTTTATTATTGATATTTATTTTACTTAAAATCATACATGATTATTAATTCCAATAGCTTTCTAATTTATTTTACTTAAAATATATTCTTCCTTATCCAATACCCTAACCCATGTGACGTGCCTCTCCTCCTTGATCATGTTGACATTAGTAAATAATTAAAAACCTTTATTTCCAATGTAATCCTTCTTTGGCGTGATTTTTAGAATAATGTATTTTAGATAGAAATTTTTGAGAGAAAATATGTGATTGAAAAACATATATATTAAAATTTTAAGGATTTTGCTATTTGTATCCCCTTTCAATAAGGGATCCATATCCAATAAAAAAAATGATGTACACATAGCAACACCCATGTCAATGTTGTGCTGTATTAAACGAGGACAACTATGCCAATACTGTGCCCGCTCATCACAAGAATTAAGACTAGTTTAGCCGGACCTTAGATTTAAGAATAATTTGCCGTCCAAGTTGTACGCGAACTGACTGAGCTGACAAAAAGTGTTGATTACACTGTGGAGTTGACAGAAATGACTTGTCAAATTACATCAGAGTTGACACACCTGTGTACAGTCCATCACAATAGGGGAGTGCATGATTTTGAATTATGATTTTTAAGAGAGTGCGTGGTTAAAAAGATAAGAAAACTTTATTCTTTTTACTCTTCCAAACAAGATTGATTTAGACTCAATTTGGAAAGAATTAGCCCTCGTTTGGTGGTCATTATTACGTTAAAATGATGTTTTGAGTAATAAATTTTTGAAGAATGTATGACTAAAAAATGGGGAATTTTTTGATTTTACGTACAAAATATTTTATTATATGAATGGGTAATTAAAAATGAGTATGAAAAATAAACTATTTTGTTTTAAATAGAGTTAAATAGGGGCTTAATAAATGTCGATTTAATTTATAAATAAATGATTAATAAATTGATAGTACTCGTGCTACATTAAAATGTATGATTGAAAATGAATTTTGACTATCTATAAATAATTTTGTGAAATCGAAGTTTGGAATGTAATGATCAAATAAAAGATTATTCAACATAGAAGCCATAATTAGTTTGGACTTAACAAAAAACAATATAATGACTACGACAAGATAAACATTATAAAGTAATTTCGTTTCTATCTTTATTACTGCGATTATATGTTGCGTGCAAGAGAATTAAAGCATGCCATGGAAGAGTGGCGTGTTTGGGATTTCTGTATGTGGCTTATCGACTTTTGAAAGATGTGCATATCTCTTTATCTTTTTCTTCGATGAGAAACCCATCTCCAAACAGTTGGAATGAAAGCAACTAAAAGGGACGTGCCATGTTTCGAATCATTGACCATAACTATCAACTACAAAATTTAACCCCCTCTCTCTCTCTCTCATCTACTTGAGTAGAAGAAAATTGGGAAGATTATTCTTCGACAAAATAACTAATAGTGTTGAATATCATAAATGTGTCAGCATATCATAAGTCATATTAAATTGATTGTAATTCCTTGTATTTGATTTAACAAGTAATATAATGTGTCTAGACAACTCGATATCCCATTACGAAGTAATTTATGTTATTCAATTGATGAGCAATAATCATAAAAGGAAATAGTTGATATCGGTTGTCACTTCATTGCGTTTTTGACACATCACATAGATAGAAGGAAATCAAAATTTGTCACGTAATTTAATTTGCCAAGACAGGTAATGTATATAGGAATATCCAAAGAGGAAAAGAAAATTTTAAAACTCACGAGGAATAAGGACAGTCGTTTATTCCAAAAACTTATCATTATATTTTATTTTACTTTCAAACACATCTTTCGTCGTTATATTTTAAATGTTAACAGTTGTAGGACCCACAAATGGTAATGACTTTTCGTTATTAATTATGATTGGCTTGTCTTTCGGCTAACATAAATTAAGCATCAAAAGGCAACCTTTCGGTTTAATTATTAAATGAACATACATTCAAAGACTTGTTATAATCCCTGCTTAACGTTCAATTAATCTTGGCTGCGCCGCTAATTAATGAAAATGATAGTTTTTTAAATGTGTCATGAGTGTGAGATGAGATAAGAGTAGACCTTGGCTCTTATTTTACGTATATCTTAAAATTTCTCGTCTTTCAAGCTTACTCAACTGAATATGGCGGATGAATACTCTTCATTTTTTTTGAGATGAGGATCGACTACTCTAAACGTACGTAAACAATACTCAAATCTTAAAACCTGTAGATATACTTAAAATAGCTTTAAAAATTCTACATGTTATCATTGTGACGTTTACGAATAGTCAAACCCCGGGTCGAAATACTGCTGAACGTTCCAATTTTGAAGTAATGGCGAAGTTTAGGCCCAGAAAATAAAATGGGCTCGGTATGTCATCAAGTTCTTGGTCTTAAATGGGCTCTTTATATTGGGTTTTACGATGGGAAAAGTTCAAGAGGAAATTACAACCAACCAGAGTTTTTAAGATTCAATTTTAAAATCAGATTTAAAGTTTGTTTATTCAAAATTTTAGTATTAATAATTATATTACAAAATCAAATTAATAACCACCCAATCCAATTTAGTTACTATTGCAATAATCAGACAATTGAAGTCACAATTTTAATGAATAATTGATCAATTTATGTTATTGTATTATCTAATTTATGAACGTATATTGCATTCATGAGTAAAATGCATATGTATGTGACCTCGTATCGATATCTATGTTCATGAGGTAAATTATGTGACTTGTATGTAAACAAAGTGATTGTGTGAACTGTATGAAAATTTCTGTGAGTAATAGTGATTGTGTTGTGACTATAAGAAAGAGTCAATGATCTGATTTATTTCATTAAATAGCCCGAGTTCAGAATATGTAATCTACATTAAAAAAATAAAGTTGAAATGATATTTTGATGAACATTATTTCAGTGGATTCTATGTAATTGGATATTGTTGTGTATTATAAGATGTATACACGCGTGGCTTGATTTTGATGTATGTGATCGTGAATTGATATATGCGACATTTATCTATACAATTTAATTGAATGTACTATGCAAAAGGTTTATGATCATTAGTGTTCATTTTGTGTAATTTAATATGAAAATGTGACTTGCATCTATTCAATATGTGACCATGACTAAGAAATTGTGACATGCGTTTGTTGTGACTGATATTATTTAAATTGATTTTGCAGAAAGGGGATACATTATTCACGTTTGTTTATTGAATGGATCACAACTATCATTGGTGTAGATCGATCATAATTGAGGGTATATGAAGCTTGTGGATACAATTATCACTTGTCAAAGCCAAACGAAAAACAAAGAAAGGAAAAGGAAGTCAACTGATTATACATATTGACCATAATGTGATGATCTGTTTATTTTTTAATTCATTGTTTGTACGTAATGTCTGATATAAAATGTAAAAGGGCGTATATATTGATTTAAACAATACCACTAGAAAGTTCAGATCTTATACTAACATGTTATCTTTTTTTAGTTATAATGTTCATTCAACTTATACACAATTGAAATGTAATCAAATGTGATAGATAGACATCAATTTTCTCTGACATGTGACGGATAGAAATCAATCTATAATCTTTGACTTTCGTATATTAAGTTGTGACCATTATTGAACATTCTGTGACTCGTGAAGTGTAACATTTTGCTCTTTTGATTTTTAGGTGTAATGAGTAACAATTTCCCTGACCTTCGGGAAGGTAATGTGGCACATGTGAACAATTTTAACTTATATCTAACTAATGAACATCAATCTATAATCGGTGACCTTTCATATACACTAATCTATAATTCGTAGGTCACGATATATCGATTCAGTGAAGAATGAACATGGGGGAGGTTTTTGAAATATATGGAAGTGAAATAGTTTTCTTTTTTGAAACACTTAAATCACGGGATGCAATTATTAGTTTTTAATTAAATAATTAATACTTAAATAAAGGATATCTGAGTGTTTGAGTCACTGAATGTATTCTGGAATAATAAATTGATGGAGAATGTGTGGTTAAAAAAAAAAGTTATTGATATGATGGAAAATGTTATTTTATTGAAGAATGTGTGGTTGAAAATGAGTAGAAAAATAAGAATAAAAATTTTAATGTGGCTCAAACATGGGCATAATGTGTTCACTATACATCATTTCATTTTTAAGAAACAAACTTTAAAAGTTCAAAACTCGGGTAGTAAAGAATGTTTATTATATATAGTAAATATATAAATTAAATTTGAATAAATAAATATCCTAAAATCAAGCCTTTAGTTACCGTTCTGAGTAAGACTCTTCAAAAGAACAAATCGTAATAAATACTGAAGGCCGAACAAAATAAAAAAGCCAGAGATCTCTCCGAAGCAATATTCTCGATTAACACCGTCGAAATCTAATTGTTTGAAAATCATCATACTCGTGAGATCGCAAATCGAAAGTTATCGTCACAGTAGATCAAATTACTTGAAGGCAATTGTCACAAGCTAAAATAATAATATAAGTAACAATTGAGCATAATGATCATACCGAAATAGGTTTGAAGGATTTCATAGTTACAATTGATGGCGGATAACATTGTATTGTTACTAGATATTTCTATTTTTGAATCGGCAAAGTAGTATTAAACCTTCAATCTTGAGTTGTTGTGACGAAAATTGAAAAGATCCATTGGTAATTGTTTGATGTAACAGAGATTAAAAAGATATATTGTTACATGTGATATTGATCCAATGGCCCCTGTCGAGTTTTCTTAGATATGTGACATGTGACATATATATTATAACACGTGACATGTGAACTACCTATGACCTGTAAACCATTATATATGATATTAATCCAATAGCTTATGACCAATTCTCTTGAATTTGTGACATGTGCACATTGGTCTGTTAACTATGCAATATGACTTATAACCTATAACATATGAATTATGACATGTGAACTATTACCTTGACCTATAACATATGAACTATGACCTATGAATTTGAATCCGTGATATGTTATTATTGCACAATAATGCATAAAGATATGTGACATCTAATATGTAACAATTAATATTAATTTGTAACATATTGACATTGATATGCAACATATATAATATGACCCGTGACCTGTGAAGTATGACCTATGAACATAAATTAGTGATCAATGATTAGTTCTATTTGTTCTATAATATGTGGACATTGATCTCAAGTTAACATTGAATTTTGTCAACTAAATTATGACTTGTAACAAAGGACTCGTGACTTGTACAAATGAACATGTGACCAGTAACATTTAACTAAACATTCTATGAACACGTGATTATCGCCTCCGCCGTCGTCAACACCATGATGACTCTTTCTTATCCTACCCTCATTAGCAAGATACCACAAATGCCTCAATCCCAACAAAGCATAATGATAA
The DNA here is from genome assembly GCA_903798255.1 of Fraxinus quadrangulata. NCBI lineage: Eukaryota > Viridiplantae > Streptophyta > Magnoliopsida > Lamiales > Oleaceae > Fraxinus > Fraxinus quadrangulata. The sequence continues at coordinate 13,466 of CAIGRB010089214.1, read as the reverse complement.
TGTTACTTTGATTCGCCACCAGATTTCTTCTTACCTTTATAAGAAAATACACTACTCCTTCTCATTCAAAATTTCCTTCTTGCCACCACCATATGCATTTTCTTCATCTGACATACGTATAACCCTAAGAGAAGTAGTATGAATCGCATGCCTACAGGCTCAAAACTGGAAGCCTTAACTGGAAGACCATTAGAGAAAATATGGATTGGTTCTCCACCTCTAATTTCTAGAGAGTACGTGATAAGTCGAATGCCTTTTTGAGCAGTCATAATACTATTATCTATGTCGAGAGAGATACCCACAAATAAGTATAAGCCATTGAATTTTGACAACTAGAGATTTTAAGCAAACAAGAATCAATACCCAAATATTAACAAGCCCGAGCAACAAACAATATCCGTAATTCTTCATTTGCCCATTTCCACACCACAACCCTCATTTATCCTACACGACAACCCACATGCACAATAGCCTCATCCTCCTTGAAATCCCCAAATCGTCGCTATCGAATCAATTGTTGTCGCGTGCACTAGGTGACTAGCATGAAGTAGCACCTGCACCGTGAATAGTCATCGGAGTGGGTGCGCCGTGAAAAGTCGTCAGATTAGGTGCACCGTGAAGAGTCGCCAGGTGTGAATGAAGTAGCTATGAAGATTATGGATTGAAAATGATTGGGTGAGGCGTATGGGTTTGGCAGGTGAGGTATGTAAATATATTTAATTTTATAATATTATTATTATTATTTAATATTAAAAAATTAAATTATCACATCATTTTTGTATAAGCAGACCTTAAACATGATTTTTGAAATGTAATCTTTACTTGTCTGCTTCCCTGTAATTTTCACTAATTTTTTTTTTCCCAAAATTAGTTTAAAATTGGCCCATGTCTTGATTGATGCACTAGTCAAAGCCCAAACACAATCTGTTAAATTAACACTGTTTTGTAACACTTGTAGCCTATCGTAATATAAACGATGTTGGTGGTGGTTTGTAATTTTTTAAATTATTATATTTTCGTCTTTCTGGTGCTTGAGTAAGATGTTTAACAAACATGTTATCTAGTTTCTTGCAGATCTTCTTCGTATGTAGAAAATTTAAATGAATAACAATATGTAAATGTAGATCACTATAATGATTTCACCCAAAATGTCATGCCAATTAATTATGAGTATCCCAACTGTTAGGATTGATACCACTTGTTGTGAAACCAACCACCGGATTGAGATGTTGAAGTTATATGGCACAATATGAAATATTTGATTAAGAATAAAAGAAAATAAAAAAGACAAGAATATGACAGAGAAATTAAGAATTTTATTGACCAAGAATAATGGAGAAATAAAATTACAAAAATCATAAAAGTTAGTAATCATATATCTCACACCTTAATTTCTTACAAATTGTAGAGCAGAGTCAAGTATTTATATGAAACAATTAGGGTACGTCCAAAATCTTAGTAGATGAGTTGTAATTGAAGTAGAATGTCAAAAATGTGTTAAAATGCGAAACGGGCTTGGGCCGAATCAGTCAAGCGACAGACGGGCGACAAGTTTCGGATTGTATTTCTGCCAGCTTTGCTCGAGCGTCCAGCTAGCAATAGGCTAGCGAAAAAGCGCTGACTTTTCTTCCTGATCCATAATTCAACATATTCAAGTTTAATACAAATTTCAACTCTCAATGGGTTTCCAAAATCGAACTTCAACTTGACATAGGATTTCAATAGCATTCAACACTTGAATTTTTCATGACATGCACTTTAATTAGAATTCTTTAATTATTTCAATAAGTCAACAAAGGAATTCGGGTCACACCAAAATTTCAACAATCTCCACCTTAATACGAATTCCACTAAAGAATGAACTACATTCTTCAACAATAACCAAAATTTTAATTTCTCCAATAAAAAACAAAAAACAAAATTCCACCTCTTCCAATAAATCCAAACACTACTCTGCAGAATTACCTCAAGTTCTCAAAAAATTATAATGATTTAAATTAACCAAAATGGGTTGTAACACACTCCAAAACAGAATCAATTCAAAATGCTTTTACAAAAGGTCACTAACTAGATTGTACCCTTCTATTCCATTTAAAACATGCTCAAACAAATCAACATCCGCATGCCTTTTTCCACTTGATCTGTCCCTAACAATTGAATACAATGACACCGCATGTGATGGTGGTAAAGCGGTATTATCCATATTTTCGAAATTTCACTTAGCTATATTCTTCAAATATGACCATTTATGAGCTCCTAAAGGTATTGTACCAAACTAAATGTCCACCGCGGTACTGAACATATGTTGATTGACTCTTCCAAATTCTGCACGACCCTACAAGATATATAACTGAGACTTTTTCCGTCCTTCCAATACAACATGTGCATCCTTACAAACTTTCAAATCTTCACCTCCACCAAAGAACTCATAACCCTTGAAATCAAGGATAGGCAACGAGATGAGATTCTTCTNCAATATGGGCACCCTTACAAACTTTCAAGTCTCCACCTCCACCAAAGAACTCATAAACTTTTGAATCAATGATAGACAAAAAGATGAGATTCTTCTTTAAATTCAGAACATGTCGAACCTGGTCAAGTGTTCTAATTATTCCATCCAAAAGCTTCAATATGACTGTACCAATTCCAACAATCCGACAAAATGCGTTGTTTCTCATAACCACGACACATTTGGAAACTGTTGCTTATGTAGTTTATAAGTCATTATTAGGATACATATGAAACACACATGCTGAATCAAGAATTCAATCATCATCTAGTTTAGATTCGATGTCAGAAATAGCCAAGAGATCTCCATCAATGTTTCTGCGAGGTTTGCTTCGCCTGAAATATCTGAATTTCTACTTACAGCCATAATTTCTTTATTCTGCAATTTGTAGCAATCCTTTTTCAAATGCCCTTTCTTCTTGCAGTAGTTACAAATCTGATTACTAAACTTCGACTTCGATTTGCCCCTTTCAGAACCATGAGCAACCAGGCTTTCTCCATCTCCGGCCTCAGAAACCAAATGCTTCATCTTTTCTTTTGAAAACAAAGCATCATACGCCTCATCTATGGTGATAGTATCGCGACTATACAATTTCGTGTCTCTAAATGAACAAAACGAAGCGAGCAACGAACACAATATGATCAAAACCAAATCTTCTTCATCATATTCTACTTCCAAAATTTTCAAATCAGCGACGATCTCCTTAAATACAACCATGTGATCTTCCAATTATCCTCCTTCTACCATTTGATGAGAGTATAAACGCTGCTTGAGGTTCAACTTGCTTGTCAGACTTTTAGTCATGCAACTGTTCTAACCTCAACCATAAAGCAGCTACAGAATTCTCCTTCAAAACGTCCTGAAGAATAGTATTTGATAGATGAAGATGAATGTGAGAAATTGCCTTCTTATTCTTCCGTAATTTTTCTTCCGCGATCAAAGTTGCGACATCTTGTCAATTCCCAGCAACGCATCATCCAAATCCAACTGTGGGAGTACTGCACACATCTTAACATGCCATAGCGAAAATCTAGTGTTCCAATCCAAAAGCGAAATGTCATACTTCATGGAGGCCATCACGAACAAAAAACTTCGAACAAATCAACGCTTGCGCTTTGCAGAATTGCTGAACCTAGATTCTGATACCACTTGTTGTGAAACCAACCACCAGATTGACAATATGAAATATTTGATTAAGAACAAAAGAAAATAAAGAAGACAAGAATATAACAGAGGAATTAAGAGTTTTATTGATTAAGAATAATTGAGAAAGAAAATTACGAAGATCCTAAAAGCTAGTAATCATATATCTCGCACATTAATTTCTTACAAATTGTAGAGAAGAGCTAAGTATTTATAGGAAACAAGTAGGGGATGTCCAAAATCCTAGTAGATGAGTTGTAGTTGAAGTAGATTGCCAAAAACATGTTAAAACGTGAAATGAGCTCGGGCCGAATAACATTGCCGGTCGAGTGACAGCCCGAGCGACGGGGTATCGACAGGCGGGCGACAAATCTCGGATTGTATTTCTGCTGGCCTTACTCGAGCGTCCAGCTAGCGGTAGTTAGCGAAAAAGCGACGACTTTTCTTTCCGGTCTATAATTCAACATATTCAAGTTTAATACAAATTTCAACCCCAATGAGTTTCCAAAATAGAACTCCAACTTGACATATGACTCCAATAGCATTTCAAACTTGAATTTTTCATGACGTGCACTTCAATTAGAATTCTTTAATTAATTCAACAAGTCAATAAAGGAATTCGGGTCACACCCAAGTTCCAACACCAACAATGTTTCTTTAATATTAAATTCGTGACCATTTCTATCGTTAATTTAAGTTTGGTGTAAACTACCAACATCGTTCGCATCTTCTATCTAAAAAATCTATTAATAAACCTGAAATTACCTTCCACTTTAAATAAATAAAAATAAGATGATTTATGTGAGGTGTTTTGAGTATGTTAATGTATTCTTCGTTGTCAAATTGGGTACGTATAACGTCTGACTGGGCCGAAGAATTTAGACAATTGTAAATGAAATCAAGTTGTGCACCGAACTACCAGAAATGCCATTATTACACACAGTAAAGGGTATGCGAGTTTGTGTGTGAGAGAGTGAGAGAGAGAGATGTAGATGGATTGGCTGCATTGGCTGTTGCCTCCCTTAAAAGCTCCTCCTTTGCACTAACCCAACAAAACCATGTGGTCGTAAAGACTTCATAGAATGTCCTCGAGAACCACGCGCGATGTCTTAAAATCATTTTATCCTAAGTACATAAAAGAATCAGTTTGGGGGCATTGTTTCATAAGCCTTGACGGCTTGGCTCAGCTAGGCTCGACTAAGTTTTTTTTATTCCTTTAACAGCCGAGCCAGCTCAGCTAAGCTCAATTAGAGCCAGCTCAGCTCAGCTTGGCTAAGTTTCTTTTTTCCCTTTAATTTGGATCGGCTGGGCCGAGTTCTTCTTTTTTTGTTATTTTTTTTTACAGTAGAGCCAAATGGCTCGGCTCGGCTAATTGTTTTTTTATTTTTATTTTTTACGTTTCATTCATTATTTTAAGTTACAGATATTCATTTTAAGCCTTTTAAAATTCGATGGAAATATTGAAATGCATCCATGATAAATATATGATCAATAAATTTTAAAAGTCGTGATTTTTTATATTTTTTTTCAATCCCAGCCTCATTCTAATGTCATTTTTTAAAATTTTATTTTCCTATAATTTTTTAACTTAAAGTCGTGATTGTTTCTGTTTCTGTTTTTTTTTCAATTACAACCTTATTCCAATGTCATTTTTTCAAACTTTATTTTCCTACAATTTTTCGTTTGATTCGATATTTCACGATATGAATATACATTTGGATCGATTTCAAATTTTTGAAAAAAACTTAAAATGTGATAATAATAAATATATTGTTGATTAAGTTAAAATATAAAAATGTCTTTATAGTTCGGCTTGACTAAACTTTTTTTTAATTAGTTTTTTTCAATTTTTTTGGGTTTATTAGTTATTTATTATTAGTTTTTTTCCCCCCCATTTTTTGTTTAAAAATTGATTAGGAGTTTATGAAGTAATTGACAATGATTGTTTTATTGGGGATTGGTGAAAAGATATTTTTCGATAACTAAACGTTGTGGTGAAATGTGAGCCTCGATTCTTTCGATAACTATGGGTGTGATTTTTTTCATCTCCACATTTAATGTTGACTCGAAACATTTATCAACTTATAAGAAAATTTTATGTAACTAATGTTTGACATAAATAATTTTTTAATACCTACGCTATTACGTAGTCAATTACATCATGGCACGTGCCTCTCACTAGTTATATTAAAAAAAATGGTTCGACAATTAAATACTTTCACATTTTACCCTTTTAATGTGCTATGATAGTTATTAGTTTGTTTGAGGACATCAAGTTCGATATTCGACCATTCACTCGCTTGAAATTTAGGTAAGTCAAAGTGCTCGTTAGAATTTTTTTCAGAATTAATACCGTGTTGAGTTTTGATTTTAAAATATCAATTTTGTTTAAAACGTAATCTAAACTCTTATGTATTAAATACTATTATTTTTATATAATTTCACCCTTTAACAAATAATAAAGTATGCTGACATCTATATAGTTGAGAGTGGAACGTAAATTAATTTGCAGATGTTTAGTAGATATATGAATAGCAAGACATCCTTAAAAGGAAAAGAGAACCAACTGGCGTGGCCCCAAACTTTAGAGAAGATACCTGAAAAATAGAAAAATAAAAAACTAGAGAGAGAGAGAGAGAGAGAGAGAGATCTATTTTTCAAGCAATGACTAATTAGACACTTCTCTCAACGTGTAAATATATTTGTAGTTAGTAGTCACCAAAATTACATTTAGATTTTAATTTGTCTTAATTGAGTAATTTTGTTTTCGATCTTACTACTTTGTCATCTATTGTCCCAAAACAGACTAAGCCCCCATTTTGTCCTCATTTTTTTTCATTACATTGCATTAATTTTTTCTCTCTTCATTTCAACCACACATTCATCAAATAAAATAATATTACACATAAATCTAAAAATTTTCATTACTTTTCTACCATACATTCTCCCATCAATCACTATTCCAAAAATTTTCAACACCCCAAAATGGGGGCCAAATAGGGGCTAAAAGTTGTGAGATCTCTATTTGGTAGGAATTAAAATCAGATTTTTAATAGATTTTGGTAAAAAAAAAAATTATGAGATGTTTAGCTAAAATTAATTATTAACTTTAATTTAGATTAAAATCTAGATTTAGATTTTAATTTTCATAAAACAATGGAAAACTACTTAGTTGACAACCATAATGTAATTATTTAACCGTTGCGTAATATCCTAGAAGCAATAATAATAAAGCGAAGATTGAAATGATATCGCTGAATTATAAAGTTAAAATGCGTATTTCTTGATTTTAACACTTTATGATATGCGTAGAGATACATTTACATGCCAATTAATCATTTTTTCCTCAATTTGGAAGATGACATGTGATACAGCGGTGAAATTTAAATTTAAAATTGGATTTCAATCACCCAAATGAGATAAATTAAAGCTCAATGACCTAATTAAATTTCGCTCAAATGTTTAGTGACCATATGTGAAATTTAGTCTCTCTTAATACACATTCTAACGTGCAAGAAGCCTTTCTCAAATGCTTTATATGTGCTAATATTTGAATATGCGTTGATGTTAATTCATTTTGAACTAATATCATGGACTATATAAATGACAATTAAAGTTAAATTGCTTATTTAATTTCTAATTAAATAAAACTGTATGTTAATTAACATACATGGACGTGAATAATGAAATGTATTTTTGAATGCGAAATCCTAATTAACTTATAATTAGAATTAATAGCATTGAAATACATAAATGAAGATGGATATTAATTAATTGTGAATTAATAATAGAAAATTCATGCATTAATAAAAGTACATAAGTGAAATAAATATGTCGAATGAACATGTACATTGATGATAACTAAATATTTAAATAATTAAATACATATAGAAAAATGAAAAGTAAGGTCTTATTGAAATAATTGAATTATAGTATGATTGGAATCGTTCAAAAAATAATTCTGATTTGATGCGATAATTAATATATTATAGATTAACTAAAGAAAGAATTGTACATTGGCATTGAAGTTCCCAATTTCTAGGTTTATGACACATAAATATTCTATTCACGATTTTTATATGTTGTTGTTAATTCAACAATATTACGAAAATAGGTAAATATTTACGGAGCGTTTGATTTATTGTTTTTAAGCGGTTTTCAATTTCGCAAAAACACTAAAAATGTATTTGGTGTGATATTTCTGAAAAATGTATTTTCGAAAACAAGGAAAAATTTATAGCATAAAATTCAAAACTTAATTTTGACGTTTTAAGTGTTTTCAGTGAAAATTTTAAAAACACTCAAATTTGGAAAACAAGCATTTAAATAAAAATTAAAAATATAAATATAAATTCTATAAAAATAAAAATAGTTCAATCTCTTAAAGATTATTTTACATGAAAATTCTAAAAAATATATTTAAATAAAAATAGGAAAAAAAATTCTCGTCTATGTCATTAATTGTTATTTTCTATATTTTGAATTCAATTTATTATTTATTTTTATTTTACTTTGTAACGGAAAAAATATTATAAGATTTACTAATTTAAAATTTTTAAAATGCAAAATTCACTATGTCGACGTCGAAAATTGTATAGACAAAATTCAAGTCAACTTAGGATGTAAACAACAACTTTGTCGATATTTGTAAATTATCAATTACTAGAATTATGTAGCGAAGATTCTTTTTTACTTTGAAGGAGATATTTGAAATATGAATTTAAGGAGTTTTTTTTTTACGTGGAGGTGTGCTCTTTCTTCCTCTTCCCCCCTCCTTTTATAGGGATAAATATGCACGTATCCCATTTTATATTTTATCAGCTACAGTACCAAATTGAGAAGGTACATTACTGGCATGTTTTGATTGGTTAAGGAGCTCGGCTTGTCGGATCATTATAAGTTAACCTTACAGATGGTCTCTTGCAATTAATGAGTTACTTAGGGAAAGAAGCTAAAGCATCTCATTGGTACAAATAGTGGGCGTTAATGCAAGATCCTCTATGTGTTACTTGCCAATTGATCGTTAGTACAATGTTTAAGAAATCTCCAATCATTATGTTTCATTCGACCTCGATTAACGTACAGAATTCACTCTAGCACATGCTCATCGTATACAACCAAACTGTATTTATCGACGTCAGAGGTCGGCTGTCAACACACTCGATAATATATCAATATAAAATTATTCTATTTTTATTGAATAAAATGTTATAAAGTAATTTTCTAAATTCTCAAACCAAACGTGTTTTCTAGTTTTCAATTTTGAAAAATGATTTTTCAAAATAACAAACCAAACTCTTTTAGCAATCTTAAAACATATACTCAAAACAGTAAATTGAAAATGAACTAAAAACTCAAAGTTGAAAATTCATACACAAACCAAATGGCCCTTAATTATTGACATTTTAAGCGTATATCTTTCAATTTTGCAACGAAGATCTCGATGAGCTCTTTCTATCTATTTGAAGAAGTTTAAGTCGATAATACATATAGCCCCCGTTTGATGGAGATTAAAATTAGATTTTTAGTAAATTTTAATAAAAGTTGATGAAATATGTGGTTAAAAAGGTGTGAATGTCATAAAATATGTGGTTAAAATTAATTGTTGAATTTGATTGAAATTAAAATCAATTTATACCAAATAGAGACATTAAGATTTTTGATCAAAATAATCAACACGCACATCATAATACACATTGAAAATACAATATTTCATAATTTAGCCCTTATTTGATGATTATTATTTCGAGAAAATTGAGTTTTGGATAATAATTTTTCGGAGAATGTGCGATTAAAAAATAGAGAAATTTTTTGAATTTATGTGTAAAATATTTTATTGTGTAATACGCGAATAAAAACGAGATAATTAAAAAATTTTGAAATAATGATGAGCAGGAACATAATATCTATACTAATGCACGGAGATCCATATACACACGTACCATGACTTCATGATCTCTTTCAGATCCATGAGAAACCAGACGTCTTTGATCGCACTTTCCAAAACCATGAAATTTAGTTATATTAATAAATTTAGTTTCCACTAAGTAAAGTGGAGGATACGCGCATTAATTGCACGTGCACAAAGTAAGTAAACCTCAGGTGCTCAACTTTAAGAACTCAAACTGTCTTTTCTCTCTACTAGCATTCAGTATAAAGTCTCCCTCCCCAGCTTTGTTCCTTTGATCATAAAAAGGAAAAAAAGCAGATTTGAAGATGAATCGTCTTGCACCATTATCAGAAGAGCCCTTAAACGAAGAAGATTCAGCTACAAATTGGTCAAAGAAGGCACAAACATGGCGAAACTGGCTCAAGAACCACTTCCCTCTTCTCTTCAACAAGAAATCTGACCTCAAGATTCTTTTAAGTGTTATGGGTTGCCCACTTTTTCCTGTTTCTGTTCATCCAAAACAGCCCTTTACTGAAGTAAGTTTTTTTTTTCTCTCTCAACTTATCTTCCAACACATCAATTCAAGAACCGAAGCCCAGATGGGTTTTTTCAGATCAGAATCTGAGGTTTTTGCACTTCTTTTAAGTTTTGCATTTTCAAGGATCTGTAGTTATACCCGCATAAGTTCCCTTACAGAAGTAGACAACTTGTGCTGTTTTTTTTAGGCTTACTTTTACTTTTCAAAACCAAGTTGTTCAGCATTAATTGTGATATTTATGTTTGCTTTTATTTCTTGGTTATGTGAGTTCACTATCTCAATATAAAAGCATATTATATGTATGGTTTCCATCGTGAATCATTCTTGTACAAATAAACACCATGAACTACCTTTAAAAAAAAAATGTTGAAACTGAGACCTATGTTTTAAAGTACTAAACTGGGGTGTTGAGTCTGGACACTGTAGAGGCACGTGTTAGTTTTCACCATAAAATGTAATATACAAATCTTAATTTTAGTAATTACTGCACCTTGAATATATATTATTTGAATGGCTCTCTTACTCAGGTATCTTCTTCTGCACAATACATAATACAACACTTCACAGCTGCAACCGGCTGCCGGAAGCTAGAGGGAGTCATAAAGAACATGTACGCCACCGGAAAAGTTACGATGGTGATGGTGGACGAGCTCGGGTCGACCAGCAAGCCCGGTAGGCCTAATGGCATGTCACAGAATGGTTGCTTTGTGATGTGGCAAATGGTACCTAATAAGTGGTTAATTGAACTAGTTGTGGGTGGTCATAAAGTTGCTGCAGGTAGTGATGGCAATGTGGCTTGGAGGCACACTCCTTGGCTAGGTGCTCATGCAGCTAAAGGCGGTGTCCGCCCTCTTCGACGGGCAATTCAGGCAAGTAATTGATTGAATGAGTCCCCGAGTTTAATTCCCCGGATGTTCGAAATCAGTGACAGAATTTTATCTTTTTCTAGCAGTATTTTCCTTGTCATTCTCTTTTCAAGGAGACTATACATCATTTTTATTGCTGGTATGAATGACCAACCTCTATTAACTTGTAAACAATGTAATTCTTTCTGGTAAATAGGCAAAGTCTATTCTAGAAGTCCTTCTAAAATTGCACATTTCTTTAGCTGTATGATTGCTACAAGACAATTTTATCCAATATCATTATTTCTAAGGGAACATATGTTCTAATTCTAAACCTTAGAATTAACTTGAATCAGTTGGCACTATGTTTTACAATAAAGGTGCAATTTTCGAACAGATTTTCTTGAAATATATCCTATTTCATGGCCTTATAATCACCTATATTTGCAGGGATTAGATCCGGTGACTATATCAGCTGTATTCTCTACAGCACAATACATGGGAGAAAAGCGAATATCCGGCCTCGATTGCTTTGTGTTAAAATTATCAGCTGATCATACGGACCTATTGGAACGCAGTGACAACACAGCAGAGATGATCAAGCACGTTATGTTTGGTTACTTCAGTCAAAGAAGTGGATTGCTGGTGTATTTAGAAGACTCTTACTTAACCAGAATTCAGTCACCTGGTTCTCGCCCCACGTACTGGGAAACATCGATGGGTACGAAAGTCGAGGACTATCGGATTGTTGAAGGCATGATGATCGCTCATTCAGGTCAATCCAATGTTATCATCACACAATTCGGAGACAATTCGAAAGCAGGGCCTGCGATAACACGGATGGAGGAGACGTACACAATTGATGATTTAGCAATTAATGTCCCTGGCCTTTCTATTGACTCCTTTATTCCTCCAGAAGAAGTGCAAAAAGACTATCCTCAAGAAAATCTGGATTGGAGATCTCCATTTCCTACGTAATATTTTATATACAATGAATGATCATGATTGATTTTAAGTTCTTTTTATTGACCTAGATTTAGATGCTTGGCTCTGTTTTGGGTGTGTATATAAATATTCATATGCACTCAAGTGCTTGATGAAGTGATGATAGTCTTTTTTCCATGGCTATAACATGTGCAATATTTCTCCTTTCATGTGTTACAACTGCAGATAATAGAGCATTTGAGTGTTCTTACACTCTTTTAAGTGTGTCTCACCAAATACATATACAACACCAAATAAGGATATGTAACAAATTTACTTTTGAAGAGTGAATTATATGTAAATTATATATATCAGTATTTGGTAGTCGAATGGACAATTCCTTCATCCGTATGTCATCAAATACCCATATGCAAATTCGGACGAGTCAAAATTTGAACCTTAAAAATGTTAGTCATATGTATATTAAAGTTAAATGTTCCATTGGTTACTAAACTTTACTTACTCGTCAAATTTCATTAATCGTCCCATTGACCACTGAACTTTGCTCCATCAAACTCCATCACTCACCCGTTGAAATTCATTAATAAACGTGCCTATTTGGATGACGGGAAAATGCACGACTTCGATCAAAACACGACTTGGAATTAAAACAAACTCCAAACCATTAAAACAATTGTTCTATCTATCTCGCGGTGCCCAAATTCACCTCAAGAACTCTAACCCCCAAAATTGAATGTAGGAAGCCGGGCCACTACCTATCGGAATGCCTGACGAAGAAATGATGCCTAACATGCGGCAAGTGATTTGTGAAATGGATGGAAGTTGAGAAGAAGATTGAAACATAGGTCGGTTATTCTTCTGTTTTACACTTGTACTAACGATTGTGGGTGTTTCAAGTGGAGCAATGTTATTTACCATGAAGAGCGTGTGCAATTTGAGGGAGAGTCAAGAAATACATCGGCAATTCAAGTTCCGTTAAGTATATTGAAGGATATTGCTAAAATAACTGAAGAAAATGACGTGGAGATCTCCATCGGTGTTACTATCCGCAAGGAAAAACGAGATAAAGAGACCTAGAGACAAAAGGGAGGAGCTCCTTGAAATTGAACCGCTTATGTTATTCATTTTAAAATTTTAATTGCAATGGATATTTGTTGTGTGTTCAGCTTGCAGTAATGGAATCAAACGAAATTATTGAATGTTCAGCTTGCAATTCTGAAAAAATCAACCCCTAAGTGCTAGGACTCGCTGCCAACAGTAGAACTAGTACTAAAAAGATAGATTTTCTCCATCACAGACGTTACTTATCTGAGAAATTTTACTAAACCACCATTATGCTATCTCTTCATTCTCAGCCAACACTACAGGCTATCTGTGTTGGTTTTGGATGTGAAATATTATTCCGCACAGATAAGTAATGTCTTTAGTCACATCTTAAGCAAACTAATTTCCTCCCATAGTTGAAGAAATCACATCTGCAATGAAGATGAAAGTAAAAATCTCCCATATCCTAGAAAATACACAATAATTCTTTTTCATAACCTTAATCATTTAAGCATAAAGAAAATACAAGGTAGTGCTTACTCAGGGCGTACA
>CAIGRB010089210.1:0-18406 GCA_903798255.1 Fraxinus quadrangulata | reverse complement strand
ATTTTATTATTATTATTATTATTATTATTATTATTATTATTATTATTATTATTATTTACTTGTTAACTAATTACAATTTCTACCAAAGATTCTAACCTAGCAAAAATGACAGTATTTTAATTCTTTAGCTCTGTCGTGCTTATTTCTATACATGTATGTGCACAGACCCACTTATACGTATGCATGGATGTGTGAATTCATGTATGTATAATTGTATGCGTGTTTGTCATTGTAGATAGCTTTATCTATTTAAACCAAAGGGTAATATTGAAGTAAAAAATATTAGCATATGATCAGATTTGTGAGTTTGTTTATCATAGAAAACCACCCTCTCCCTGTTTGCTTTTACTTGACTCCAATCCTGATTCCCGTATCCTAATAATCAAGTGTGCATTCGCCACTCTGCAAGGCGGATTGACCCGAAGTAGATTGTTTTCAGCTTGTTGACTACTTCATATTCATTCATTTATCACCTTATATGTTGCTCTCTCTGTCTTCCTCCTCCATAGAAGTCAGAGATCCTCTAGTCAATTTTCATGTCTGAACATAAGTTGTGCTTGATACATATATATTTTCTTGTATACAGGACAGCTAGAAATCCACATGATCCTGAAAGATATACTGGTGGTTCATCCTCAGGTCCAGCAGCAATTGTAGCTGCCGGACTATGTTCAGCGGCATTAGGAACAGATGGTGGAGGTTGTGCAATTGTATCAGATCTGGATTCTGAATTCTTTTTTCACCTTTTCATGATATCATCCTAATTTTTAGTTCTTCTGTAATTCAAATGGGCAGGTTCTGTTCGCATTCCATCCTCCCTGTGTGGTGTAGTAGGATTGAAATCAACATATGGACGAACTGATATGAGAGGGCGAGTTCATGAACCTCATATCATTATGCTTCTTTACTGATCCTTTCCTCACCTTTTCATGTCACCCGTCATAGTCTACCCGTCACAGCCTTTCAATAGTTTATTTTTCTCTTCTGTTGCTCAGAAAATCAGGACCTTACTGATGTTTATTGACAAACATTTTACTGTTTTCAATGATAAAAGGCTCTCTCTTTTCACATAGAGAATTCAGCTTATACCCCTTTGTTAAAATCATGTAACTAATTGATTGTTATGTTTTATTAAGAAAGCTTTTATTCTTTTCCATCTTTATAACCTTCTCTACCTCAATGTACAGAAGCTTCTACTATAGTAATTAATTAGTTTTAAATTGTTCTTGAACATGTTTGTATTCTCAAACCATTATATTGAAGAACCTTCTAAGTGCTATTTCCCCCTGTTCTCTGTAACATCTCTTTTCATAGAAATTCTTTCAAGTAAAATAGCAGTTTTATACTTGGCCAGTTTCATTTTTGGGTCTTCCGATTTTTATTTATTTATTTTTTTGGGCAGGGCTATATGTGATTCAGGGACTGTTGAGATTATTGGACCCATCACATCCACTGTTGAGGATGCGATTCTTGTGTAAGTAATCATGACAGTGTTATTCTTTTATATATCTTTTTCCATCTTCATATGTGAATGTCCTCTATCGATTATTCCATTATAGAAATCATTACCCTAAATCTTACATTTTCAAATTTAATATTTGCCAGCAACTTATTTATTAGCTGAAGTATTTACAGGTTATTAAGAGGATACGCATCACTTGAGATGCTCCCCGAGATCATTAGAGCATGAGAGGATTATTAGGAACCAATGGAAAATAGTATGACATTTTGAAAAATTATTCTGTTTACAGTAGAAGTTCAGAAAACTAGTATAAACTTCACAACATGCTAGGAATCACATTCCAGTTCAGCAGTAGAAAGCTACATGCTTTTCCTGCCTCGTTTTTACAATAGTTATTAAGCATCTGGATACTGTGCTCAAGGTAACCTGTAAGCATTCTCTGGACCGTATTGGCAAGTGACAAATGACCACGAGTCATTCATCTATACTGTGGCAAGCATCCAGTTTTTTGAACAGTAAGCTTTAGGTTTCTAACAAAAGTTCATCATGACTGGGCTCACAATTGGATAGTTTATTTATTTAGATGATCAGTCCAATTGTCCAAATGGCAGTTTTATTTCTATCAATGGCATTGGAGGATGCACTGTATGTGAAACATGGAAGGATACAACACAGGACTGTCAATTTGTATTTCTTTCATACTTCATGAAATTCAATCTTCATGCGTTTATGTTCTTTTGCTGCCTTTTTTCTGCAAATATGAATTTAACTAGCTTTATTTCTTCAATAGCTGAAATTAGTACTGTATTGAACTTAATGTTTATATACTGGAAAGTTAAGACTCTAAATCTATCTATTGACCACATATCAGGTATGCTACAATTTTGGGATCATCCGCTGCTGAAAAAATTGCTCTGAAACCGGTAAAAAAATGTTTTAACATTTTTGCTGGAGTTTTGAGATCGCGTATTGAATTTGTACTCTACATTCCATTTTAGCTAATTTAAGTTTTTGAAGTAGCTTCTCACGACACAGCAATATTATCTAGACGATTTCGATGGGAACTCACTAGTCAAGAACCTTAGATCATTTGGAAGTCCTAAGAATATGGTCTACTGACCTTTATATCTTTTCGCAGTCTGTCCCTTGCTTGCCTGATTTAGCTTCACACGAGAATTCAAATGCTCTGGGATCACTAAAATTAGGGAAGTACACAGAGGTGATAACCTTCGCCTTCTATTTATACTGTATTACCTTGTGAAAATTGAATATGAATTGATTAGTAAATGATGTCCCTCTGCAGTGGTTTAATGATGTCTTCTCAACTGATATAGCTAACAAGTGTGATGATGTTCTCAATCGTTTATCAGAAACATATGGATGCAAAGTAAGTCTATTTCTTTCTACCCATTCTTTTTGCACCTAAAACAATTCTTATTTCACATATTAGAATACATATCAACTTTGGAACAGAGATAATTATCTATGCAAATAAATATATATTGCCCTGCTTTTGTTTCCTTCCCATTTGCTGCAAAAAGGCAGTGGAGATTATTATACCAGAGCTTCATGAGATGCGGATGGCTCACATTGTTTCAATTGGCTCCGAATCACTATGTGGATTGACTCCCGACTTTGAAGATGGGTATGTTAATTTACCTTTTGGATTTATCAGCATACAAACCCTACTTGAGTATAGCTTTTGGATGTACATTGTAGATAAAGTGGTTTATCTTGATAATATATATTTGATAATGTGAATTGATCTTTATTCTTTTGTAGAAAGCGGGTGGAGTTTACACATGACACTCGGACAAACCTGGCACTGTTTAGGTCATTCACAGCATCAGATTATGTTGCTGCTCAATGTCTCAGGTAAGTGGATGATACATACATGCAAATATATTTGTGTATAATTTCAGGGATCTTGACTGGTCAATTAAATTATTATATTGCACTAAATATAAATGGAGTTTGATCACTTTTGATAACTTCACCTTTTTGTAAATACATACAGGCTGATTTCCTTTCTTTAAGTTTCCCTCTGGATCAATATCCTTTGTCCTGAATGTTTACATATTGCGCATCGCTAATGTTGTCTCATGGATTTTCTTTCAGAAAGTATGTTAAACTCAAGGGATGCTTTGTGTCGGTTAACTTTACCATATACTTTCAGCTGTCTTATTACCTTCCAGATTATGTTCTCTTTTCGTCTTTTGTTTAGTCTATCAACTGTCCATTTATGATGGTACTGTCTGGGAAGGAATACATTCACACATGTTCTAGTCTTTTCTGATTAACATTGGTCATAAGTGCATACATTTCTAAATAATAAGCTCACTACTATAAAATAAGATTTTAGATTAAATTAATAATTTAATTTAATCTGATTTGCTGCAGGAGAAGGATAATGCACTACCATATGGAGATTTTTAAGGAGGTGGATGTCATTGTTACTCCGACCACCGGGTATACTGAACTTAAATGCTGGTTTATTATGGCCTTCTTGTTGATAATGACAAATAAATTGTACCATCCTGCATCCAATGCCTCCTTATTTAAGTAATACCAGTGGCGAATATGCACGTGTTCTATTTTCTTGAATTTTTTCCTTAACAATGCACATATTTTCAAATTGTTCTTCCTTTTCATTTTTCTTTCCTTCAAGGACACATGTAGGACGGATGTTATCTTATCCTCAAGAATGAAATGTTCATACTATCATTTGTGTTTCAATCTTAAATATAATTGTATTTCTTTCAGTTAAATAATTGTTCAAGAGTTGATTTTTAGCTTTCATATGGATATCTTATCTGCTTGATAGTCATTTGGACCTCCAAAACTTACTTATACAAGATGTCAAATTTTCTCCCGGTGAAATACCTGCTGAATTTGTGTCGACTGTCATCCATATTATAAATATCAGTGTACCAGTCCTTGCCAGTGTTTATGAAGGAATACAATAATGATTATTTTTAAGCAGTTTTTTTTTCATTTTGTCTTTAATCTGCTGCAATTCTATTCAACTTGTTCCTGTCTTACGCCTTTCTTCTTCAGCATGACAGCACCTATAATACCTCCCGCTGCCCTTAAATCTGGGGAGACAGATTTGCAAGTTTCAGGTTGGTCACTCGATTACTTTTTCTCCAAGCAAGGTTTCCTTCTCTGATCCAATAGTTGATTCCACCTTAATTGATTTCCACGAGTAATTCATGCATGGACTAATTAAGAATATCCATTTTATGATTATGCCATTAGAAGGTGGATGCTGATTCTAGTTCAACTAGAAAGATAAAACAGAAATTCTATGCTTGGTTTACTAATCAAGGTTTCCAACTTTTGATTTAGAAATACCAAGATCAAATTCCATCCCTCTAATTGAAACTATTGATCAATTATCTTTCTAGGTCTATTAATCAATTTGCTCTTTGTTTCAGCAAATCTAATGCGATTTGTTATATCAGCAAATCTTCTTGGGTTTCCTGCAATATCTGTCCCAGTAAGTGATATGCATCTCTCCTCTCTTAACAGTTTAGAAAGTTCAATTTTTTTTTTAATAGAAGTGGTGTAAAAAGAGCAAATCGCTCCTATTTTTACTGCGTAACAACTTCTATTTTGATCTTAATGTCAATGTCCTCAATCTTATTCAAGAATATCAATTCCACCATACATTTTTTATTCGTTCTTTAACTGGAGGAGATCCTAATTTAGTCACCCGTCTGTTGCAGTATCTGATTTTTATTATATATGAAAATGTCTGATCTATCCATTTTATATGTTGGTTGATTTACACCTATTATGCTGTCAACTACACCTCCAATTATCCGAACAAACATGTAGCCCGAGTTCAAGATTAATAGTTCCTTTTACTGGTTACGGGATTTTCCTTGACTTGATCGAAAATGTGGAATGATCAGGTCGGATATGATAAGCAAGGGCTTCCAATTGGCTTACAAATCATAGGCCGTCCATGGTGTGAAGCTTCTATTCTGCGTTTGGCTGCTGCCGTAGAGGTAGGTACTCCTACTTTCAGTTCACCAACATAATGAAAAGGATAATGGATTCTGTCAACAATGAATTAGTTACCTTTGCTCCAGTTGTCAAATGTCGCTATAATCTCATAAGATGCAATTCTAATAGAGAATTTGTCCTCATTTCAGGAACTCTGCACGACACCTAAAAAGAAACCTATGCAATTTTACGACATGCTAAAAGGAAATTAAGAAATAAAAGGGGTTCATTTCAAGTTATATCCGAGAGAGATCTAGGGTCTCAACCTTGTGAAAATCTGGTGTGAAAAATTGTGTCTTGTCAGTTTGATTTGTATTATTATTAAGTTTATAAAAAAATGCATGTGCTCCTCATCAAAGAGGCACGAGAATTGTCGACGTCTTTCGGTCTGATCTTACGTCCATTGTGGACGAACAGTACACTTTGGTACATTGAATCGTCGCATGTCTGCACTTTGATTTGTTAGTCTTGTTGCTAAAATATCGGTATAATTTTGAAGCTCCGTGCGGATGCCCAGTGGCCCAACATTTTCTCTTTAATTGTTTTCTTTAGTTTATTAAATGATTTATTTGGTCAGGATCTTTCGCCGAGGGCCCGAGGCCGTAGATTAATATACAGTAAAACATATCAAGAAAAAAGAGTGACTTATTTTGAGCATAACAATGTTAAATTTTTTTAGTTATAATTGTTTAATATTTAAAATTTTCACAATCTATTCAATAAAATGATTTATATTGATATTAATTATTTGTTTACTTTCAAGTTTAATTAAACTCGACAATTTAATTCCATCAAATACTTGACTATTTACTTGGAACGAGTTCTTTAAAAACATGTTTCAATATCACTTCTATTTTCTTTATTACTTTGAGGGGTTGAAAAATTTTACTTGAAAACATGAAAGGAACTCAAGCCATCTACGAAATTTTAATGGATTATTTTTGTTCGTGTTTACAAATAATACCATATTAATATGAATTTGATGTACTCTGATGAAATTCATAAGAAAAAGTACCATAGTTGGTGCAATCATTAAAAATAAAAAAAGGTAAAATTATCATATTAAATCGATTTTTTTGGTTCTTAATATTAGAATTGAGAATCAGATCGAAATCGGCTGATTTTCAATTTTAATACCCAGAATCGATTACAATAGAATCTCGTTTGATTTCATTTCGATTCTTATTTGATCCAATATTCGGGTAACTTTTGCCCACCCATAAATGTATCTTAACATTTTATTTAAGCATAACATAGTTAAGCATGCTAATTTCATCCCCCAATCCCTTTTTTGCTCCGGGGGAAAAGATCGATACAACAATCGCTCTCAAAACCTTAAGCTCTACAAAACCCATATGGCATTCAGCTATGTTTGACAACTGTTAATTTCTTTTTTTTTTTTTTTTTATTTTTTTAAAAAAAAAAAAAAAAAACTCTACCGGTAGNATCATTCAACATTACATTAGTATTTTATTATTTTTAATCATGTTCAGACATTAGGTGTTTGTTGTTTCCTGGCAGTTCTTATTAGTCTATCCAGGCAGAGTTGGGACTGGTTGAAAACTACAGTAAAACTTTGTCAAAATTCATAACACAATTTGAATAAGTTTAGTTGGCCCCAAACTTAACATAAAAAAGGGTTGTTGGTACCCTTTAACTCGTAAACCTTTTAACTGGAAACCTTTTATTTTTGAGAAATTCAATATCAAAACTCTCTTTATATGTTTTTTGATGTAAGAAAGTTTCCAATGCATGTAAATTTCTTCAAATCTGAATATTACCCCATTCTTCTTGTACATTCAACATATTTTCAATGGCACTACTTAAATAAATCAATAAATAGAATATTGAAAGCCCTACTTTGAACCAGAGAAGAAGAAAAATTAAGGGCATGTTCTCTTTACCATTTTCAAACAGTTTTCTATTTTCGATTTTTCAAAACAGTGAAAACACGTTCTCTTTTCTATTTTCGAAAACGCGTTTTTAAAAACAAGTTAAAAATTACAAAGAAAACCCTATATTTGGTGTTTTCAATTATAATCGAGTCAAACTTTTCAAAACGCGCTTTAGTCGTCTTCAAAACAATTTTTCAAAATGCTAAAAAGAACACATTTTCAACAATCTCAAAATGGACACTCAAAACACAACCCAAAATGAATTCATAACTCAAAACACAAAATGAAACACAAAATAACTATCCCTAAGTTTTGAAATAGAGATTTTTTAGGAAATAAGTGGTTAAAAAAAAATATCTTGAAAATAAGTTTTTGAGAAAAAAAATAAAAATTTGTTTTAATGGTGTTGAGCAGGGGCTTACATTCAAACCACAAATTCCCCCTAATCTAACAACAAAATCGTCCCCAAATTTCATACAATCCACCAATCCGACTTCAAAAATGGCTCTAAGATTTCACACCCTTTCCACAAAACTTCTCCCACAGCCCACAAATTTGCACACCCACCCCTTCCCTTCCGCCGCCGCCGCCACCGCCGCCGCCTATTTCGTCAAATTCAAATCATACCCACATAAAAACCTCAAAATCTCATGCACCAACGAAGAAATCAGTAACGACGAAATGCTGGCAGTAGAACTCGACCTAGAAATCAGTAAATTGAACACCCATATGTTACAAAGAGAAGAAGCCTTAAAGAAAAGCAGGGAGTTATTGTTCATGGAATTGTGCAATTTCATAGGATTGAACTCGGAGGATTTGAAGATGAAATGGGATAAAATGAATGAAGAGGAAAAATCGGTTTTGGCTAAAGGTTTTGTGACAGAGTGGAGTGCCCATTTTCATCCATTGTCTGCCAAATCTGTTAAAGAAATGGTTGATGAACATTTGGTTGAAGAAAAGTCATCTTCAATGGAAAACACATCTTCAATTGCGGCTTCCAACAAGTTCTTCCCTAATTTCGGAAAATTAATGGGGTTTTCCCAAAATTAGTGATTTTTTTTGCTGCCTAATTTAGGGTTTCTGATAGATTAGATTAGATTGGGTGAGAAATACTTTTCCAAATGTCACTACGTTCTTTCTTTCTTGAAGTTGTATTATTCATATATGTCTCTACTTGTGTATAATTTTAGGACAAAAATAGTAACACAAATTTAGCAATTTGCATTGCAAACTATGTATTTTGCCTGGTCAAAAGTTGTGTAACAAGAATCTTGCTACATGTATTTACATAATGAATTATATAATGTCATACAACAATCTATTATTTGTCAGTTTAAAATATAATCAACTTTTTCATCCAATATTTTCCTTCCATGTCATACTATGTAATCCGTTATGTATATTTTTATGTACAAGTAACAAAATCATTTATTCATATATATAACGAATTACATAATATGACGTAGAAGGAAAATATTGGATGAAAAATTGATTGTGTTTTAAACAGACAATGATAAAGTGCTATATAATCCATTATGTAAATTTTAATGTACATGTAACAAGATCCTTGAATAAAATGTAAAAAATAATTAGTCAACTATAAATTTATTGAAAATAAAAAATTAGTCCGTAGTTCTATACTATTATGCAGCGTATGTATGTATCACATCAAGAACCAACCAAACAACCAAATCAAGAAACCACAAAGCAACAAAGGATCGCTTGTCTACAATGGCATTCAGTTTCACTAAAACTGAGGAATCAGAATATATCGAATGAACTTCATGTACCATGTCAGAAGTAAAGTTGCTTGCACTGTGCAACCAAAGTATACACAGGACAGTATGGACACTTGAAGGGACGAGTATTGCTTTTCGAGAGTTTATTCATCGACTGCTTGCATAGAACATGCCCGCATGGCAACAACATTGGTGGATTGTCTTCGCTACCTTGATCCCTGCTGACCTGACAAACAAAAATGGAATGGAACTGAAATTCCTTACCCAACTCCAGCGGAACAGGTAATTGTTTCATTGCAAGCCACTCTTCAGGCTTTGCAGCCATGACATTCCCCAATTTTAATAGAGTTGGCAATCCCTCCACTCCGGCAGCTACCACCACACACAGAGGGTTCTGAGAGGATTGCCCCATGAAATTACAGAACTGCTGAAAAAGCTCCTTGGACAACTTTTCCCAACGTGTTGGATCGATCAAATCAGAATAAGGGGACACGTCAAGTTTTCCTGCCCACAAAATGCTACCCATAAGCTTCTGTATCTCATTCATATGACGAGAAGCTAAAGGAGACAGGCAAGCTTTGGCATAACTGATGGCCTCTTCTCGGGTTCCATTCTGCAAAATCTCTACAAACCGCAGCTTGTGAAGTTTTAGCTCAATATTTGAACCGGACTCCTCTAGTCTTGCACGGTTTGTTAAAACCCAAGTGAAAGCAGGTTCAAGATTCCTAGCTTTCATTGCCTTGAGTATTTGATACATCTCTTGAAATTGCACTCTTATGAAAATGGCATCTGGTTCACTGGCCTCGTTTATTAAGCAGTCTACGATATCGAATTTGCTTTCACGACAAAAGTGGTTGATAATGATCTGGTTTATGATACGAGTATCAAAATCAACATTTCTATATGCCTTAGATATATCAGGATTCAATTTTTGCTCAAGGACTTTTACATGCTTGCTGAGACTTATATTCAGCTCTCTCTGTGATCCCTCTAATTGACTGATAGGGTCAACCACTGCAAGCGTGGTTTTGAGTTCAGTGAGAATCGGTTTCTGATCAACAGAAATGGTAGGGTCATGATCTGATTGCATACTCACCAGTGCCTGTTCAATTTCACTGCTGACTTGGTCAATTATCTCTTTGGATTTAGAAGACAACAACTTTTGCTTTTTTGCAACTCTCTCAAATGAATCTTGTATATTACTAAGCTCCATTCTCCAGTACTTGACTAGTTTCTGCCAAAAAAAAAAAAAGAAAGAAAAGCATAAAAACGAGTTTACCATTGCAAGGGGACAACTTCAATTCTAAAATTACAGATCATGCTTTGTTCTAACCTCTAATTTAGTTTTAGATACTTCTCAGACCAAAAAATAATAATTCTAGAGGAAATTGACCAAGTGCAAGCCTCGAGATCCAAACATAAACTATGCGTTCTATACTATGGACATAACTCAACTTAAATCCTGAGGTTACAATGGACAAGATTTTAGCTTATTTTTCCTCCTCAACAATGTCCATTGCCGTCTAATGCACTTAACCAAACATATTACGAACTTTCTAAGCTGCACACAAACTTATTGACACTGTTACCTGAGGACGATGATTACTCAAACACGTGACTGCAAAGCATACTCAGATAATCAGAAAACAACTAAGAGTTTTCATAAGTTGACAATCGATACTAGGACATGTAGGTTTGGCACCCTATCTTAGTCACCCAATAGCCTCGCAAAATACAATGAAAGTATGAAAAATAAATCATAATAACAAATAATCATTAAGTCAATATCTAAGTCATGTTTAGGAATTAGCACTTCTTCCCTCGATCCCTCTCACTTATTCCAAATTGCCTTTTGGCAACATCTACTTCCCTGCATAGCTTCTATGGATATGAATACATGAAAACACAAAATCAAACTACTGCAGAGATCTGCCAAGAAAATCCAATCAACCATGAGGATCTACAGTTGATCTATTAATTCCAAGCTAAACCACATACTAGATACCTTAAAGACAATTATAAATTGTTATTTGACAACATTGTAACTTCCGAAGCGGGAAAGCACTCAACATGCCATGACCTTAAATAAAAAATAGCCATGCCAAAATAATAATCAGAATACATTGATTCAAATAAATGCACTTAAATATTCCACAATTTGTTATTGAAGAGGATGGTAATACCTTAATGTAAAGATCTCAAACCCTGAGAATGCCACAAAGAATACCGTCAAAAATGGAAATCTATGACCAAGTCTGAGTAGTACGCATGGGTGCATATTCTGATGCTTTGTTTTTTCGATTCAAAACGAGTTGCACAATTATTTATAAAACCATTATTACTACAGAAAAACCCTTCGAGTTAAAATTTGATCAAAGAAAATTTAAATTTCTTCACACTTAAACTAAGACACAGCTTCATGGCTTTCTTGCTTTGGTAGCAAAGAAAGTAGAAACATTTAGCACAAAAAAATAAAACCCTCCACTAAATTAAGCATGTGATAATTACTTGCTATTAATCGAACAACGAATTGCGTTCTAGTTACGCAAATTTGTTCTTCAAGGAAACATATGATTAAAATGTAGCAAGAAAGAAATTAACACGGATTAATCCTCATCAGGGCAATCTGATCACATAAAAAATCAATTAAAAAAAAACCCGAAAGAAACAAACAGAATTATAGGGAGAGAAAAAAATCAATCACATACCCAATAAAATGTCGGAATTCATGTGCCAATTAGAGAAGAGGGTAAACCAGATCAAGTGTGTGAGAGAGAGAATGTGACTTATAAAAGGAAAGGGAATTAAAATCTTTATCTTGTTATGAAATAAAAATAATACAACAAGAAGAAAAGAAAATAAATGAGTCAAGAACCTGTATTTATAGGGTTCAAAATGAGAATTACAATTGGAATAAAATAGACTCTCTAGACTAGATAATACTTAATTATGCATGATGATAAAATTACATAATCATCAATATTTATCTTATAGTTTTACAACAATCCCCCATTGATAATTATTTGCATAATAACTATATCATTGAAACATTGTTTGGCAAAAACTCGATTGGACAAAAATACTAACAAATGAAAAAGAATACAAATAATTTGAAGTAATAAAATGTTGCCTCGTTAAACCTTATCAAGAAAATTTAGTGGGACAAAATTTGATCGAAAAAAAAGAGTGCAGTTATTCTCCCGATTTCATTAAATGAAAATTCTTACATCAAGTGATCTATGTCTTGTACGTTAATATCTTCAATATTGATATCTTGTACATTCATGTTTTCAATATAGCAATTTCTAGTGAAATTGTCTCATGTTGTCTTGTATGGTTTTCAAATAATATCGTCTTCATACGAAATATTTATCAATCTTTGATGTGTATAGTAACATGATGATTCGAGAAATAGCTCCTTTCAATTTCTTCGGGAATCTATGCATATCAAAGTATTATTTTGAGAGCGTCTTTTAGGTTATGGACATTTATTTTACAAAAAATATACCTGGTTAAAATCTTATTAGAAAAAATCGTGTAGAAAAATTCTAATGAATGAAAAAGACTATTATTCTTTTCAATACGTCACAAAACTTATCTCATTAAAAATCTTGCCAGGAAAACACATTGAGACAATCTTGGTCAAGGGAAGAAGAATGCAACACGTATTTACTCCCCCTCATAATAATACCACTTGAATTATATTTCAGGCATATTAAATCATTCAGTGATAACATTAATAGTCATGCTAGATAGGTTGACTATATCGTACTTCAAATTTCATGCATCGTCAAGATAACATGATATGAACTCGTGATTTAATTCACCATGATCTTTGCGAAAATCTCTATAGTGAAAGTCGTGCATTACATATTACGACTTCATTTTTTTTTCCATTTTGTTTTTGTATAAATATACACCTTTAGATTTTCAAACCGTGAGTCCAAAAACTTTATGTTTCTGTAGTAATTTTAATTTAAGGTTGCGTCCCATTTATTTGGCCAATTATTTCTTCGATTCATATACTTTGACTAAATTATTTCGATATCATTATTATTCATAATATGAAGCGGTATATTATGTACACAAATATTGTCGATAACTGTTTAGTTTTCTATTCCATTCTTTTCCATAATGATATAACTTATTGAGATATCACAATATTCAACATATTAGGTACTTGAACTTCTTCTGTGGTTTTATAATTTGATATGTGTAAATACTAATCAAGAATATACGCTTTTTTAATGTGATCATCTTTGCTAATTTCTCAATTTTCTTTTGGAGATTTAATCAAATATCATCACGTTTCGAATGTGCTATAAATCTATCAAATATAATATTGACTAACTGTCCTTCATGACGTTAATTCGACTTGGAGCATTTAAAGTTGATGTAAGATATTGTTGGTCTCTTTGTTTAGTAAATGTATTTAAATAAATTATCTTTCGAACTTTTGATTCGATTTATCTTTTGTGAAAATTTAGATAATGACGCATTTTTACATTATTCCCGCTTTTTAATTCATCTCTATAATGCTGAGAAAATTGTCCAGTCAAATTGACAATCAGCAAATCGCTTTATAAAATATCATTTGTTAGGACGTGTGATATTGTACAAGAGTTCTAATTACTCATTTATTTTCAATATTGTTTACTTTTCATCAACTGCATTGTGGTAGATTAATTTTACATGTACTGCATTATCAAAATAATTAGATGAAAAAATTAGGCTTTGATCATAAGCCAATTATAACATGGAGAATTATATTATTGACATGATATGTAATAGCTTTCCCTAAATCGAAATTGGAAGTACTTTGTTTTCAATTAAATTATATGGAGGCGTTTAACAAGTAATAGAGTTAAACTATTTATCAACATCTCAACTAAAACTTATCAAAATGTTGAGATTTAGGATCACTAGCATTACCTAGACACACTTGTCTTGATTGTATAATCTGATAATTATGCACATAATTTAAAATTTTGACAGTAATTTCACAAACTTCAGATTGAGAACACCATATAGTCATCTAGTATATGAATCAAATTTATTAGATATAAATAATATCTACATACTCAACATAGAGGATGATGGCTTGATTAATTTTCAGAGACATATTCCATATTTTAATTAGTGATGTTTAATGATCAATTTTCGATAAAGAGAACAAATAACATATAGAAATCCATTGGATTGAAGAATCTTTTGATTCTTCGTTAAATGTTCATTTTAGTTTTTAATTTCACATCAATATTGATCTGATGATCCACTGGTCATGCCAAACAATAAAATCAGATTGAACTTTTGGTTCAATATAACATTTGTTTTAATTCTAACATACATTTTAGAAACTTAGTTTATTTCTCTTTAGTTTAGTAGGGAATAAATTAATATCAATATGAAAATTATATTTTCCCACATAACGAGTATTGACTATTCAATAGTATCAAAACAATATTATTCTGGAATATTGCTATATAATTGATTGTGATTACTCACAAATAATAAAACAATATTCTTCTGGAATATTTATACATTTAAATTAATCAAAATATTCTTTTAAAATTTTAATCTATAGTATATTAAATATCACATTAAGTAAGAATAATTTTTTGGACGATTTTAACCTTACTACAATTCAATTATTTCAATAATACCTTACTTTTCGTTATTCAATATATAATAAACACTACAAAATTCTTGTCATACATGACTTTCCTGTTATCAAGTCTCAATTAATTAACGTTTACATTAATTTAGACTCAATGAATCTTAAATTGATAAATTTTGATCTACATGAATCTATAATTATTATAAATAAATTTATTTATATTCATGTATGTGGAAATTTTAATGGGTGTTTAAATTTAAGTATTAATATTAATTCTTATATATCAAATGTAATATAAAAAGATTGCTCGTTTGTAATATTTCATTATCACAAAAAAAGAAAAAATTGAATCATAAAAGTTGAGTTTTAAGAGTACGATTTGTTTCTTAAATATCTATCATAAATTTTATTTTCTTTTGAGATGTATCAAATCCTCCCAAAAAATTAGCATCAAATATTATTTTTACAGTACTTATAAAGTATTTTAGAATAATGTACAATAGACGTTCAATTCTGACTAATATGTATAAATTTGTATTTCTTCGGGAACATAATATGATATTCTTCAAGAATACTAATATGTATTTTTTTACTTCTTGTGAAACAACATATAATTCTTTATAGAACATTTATATAAGGTAAGTTGTGTTTCTTTTAAAATATCAACACCTTATTCATTTAGTACAAATATAACTTTTAGATGTGCTTCTTCAGGAGCACAAATTAAATCAAAATATTTAATTAATTTAAAAATTCACAAATATATAATATAATAGGAATAGAAAGACTTTTAAATAATATACTTACTATAATTTGAAAATTTTAGAAAACTTTGTATAGTTGACAAATCTCACATTCTTCAAAGATTATTTTTTAAAAAAAATATTATAGTACTTAAAAATTTGTAAGTGTTCATGTAGCAATATCTCACAAATGAACCGTTGAATTTCGATATGGATCTTTCGATTTGAAACAAAATGAGTTTTGAACGTCCAGTTCAAATTTTATGAAGATCGAACTACGACACGGATAGATATCAACATTTTATCACCGTGGTGCAGGCTGCCCAGATTTTACTAATTTTTGCACTATTGATTCCAAAATAATAATACAATTTTTCCATAATATATAGAGTCACTATGGATCAAAGGACTACGGGTTCATGATAATATAAATTTTATGAATGTGTAATACATGCTAAAAGGGAGTGCCAGTAATTTTTTTTTATCTACTTCTGGCCAGATAAAAAAAATGCAAAGTTATTCTATATTATTTTCTTGCATTATTTGAATCTGATATCAATTGTGACGAATATCTTAAAACTAAGCAAATATCTTCTGAATTTTCCAGAATAAAGCGCATTGTTAATATATAATTTTGTATTATTTGAGAAAATAATATAAGCTCTTCTGGAGCTTTCAACGATATTTGATGCACCAACATCATTACTAACATTATTTTTCGCTAATGTTAAGTGACAAAAATATTTTTTTTCTTGAAAAATAGTATGCACATTTGCACTATCAACTAAACGGATATCTTGACAATTCAACTCAAACTTTGTGATATTTGCCATTTGAGTTAAAGTACAAATAATTTCAAAAAATATGATAATATTGTATAATCATATAATAATCAATTAATTATTCAAACTAATCAATATCGACATGAAATTAGTTATATGTTTTCCCTTAAGAATAAACACTAATTTAAAACGATATATTCCTCGAAATATGTATTACTTTGAAAGCACATTATATTTTATTATTACTTCTTTAAGAGAAATATGTCAATATTTTTCTAAATTATTGAAAATTATAATTCATAATTTATATAATCGCATATTTAATCATTTTATATAATCACATAATTTTTTTTATACAAAAATAATAATTTATATCATTAGTTTCATCACATAATAACAAGATAATGTTTACTTTAATTTAATATATGCAATAAAAACTACTATAAAATATTACTGTTAATAATTGAAGTGCATAATGAGATGTAAAGAAATTCAATGGAATATGCTTCCAAACACTTACTTATAGATTAATTTTTCTACACAAACCCCATGCAACTATTTTTTAATAGAGGAAAGAAATTATTATGTTACAAGACATCATGCAGATTCTATCATAATATTCAAATAAACGACGGACATAGGGGATTTTCAAAATTGTGTGCAAGATATGAAATATTCTAATTAAGTACATAATTGGGAATTTGGGTGCAAAGACGTGTAATATTTAAAAAATCACAATGTAAAATTGGGTAAAAACTTTGGTGCAAAGAGTTTCGATCACTAATTTTTTTTCTAAGAAAAATAGTAATTAGATAAAAGTGTTGTACTGATAACGTATTA
Source organism: Fraxinus quadrangulata (assembly GCA_903798255.1). Classification (NCBI taxonomy): domain Eukaryota; kingdom Viridiplantae; phylum Streptophyta; class Magnoliopsida; order Lamiales; family Oleaceae; genus Fraxinus; species Fraxinus quadrangulata. The sequence goes on along the minus strand of CAIGRB010089210.1, from coordinate 1,317 downwards.
TGAAATAAAAATAGTAGAACAATAAGATAAGAAAATATAAGAGTTAAAACTCAATTGTATATTTTATTAAGAATCAAGACCCATATTTATAAGGTTCAAAATGAAAGTTACAATTGAAATGAAATAATTTCTCTAAATTAGATATTACTTATGTGTGTATGATGATAATACTATATAATCATCAATATTTATCTTATAGTTTTACAACACATATAATATATTGAAAAGAAAGAAATATTAAAAACAATTTCATTTTCTTTGATTATAATTTGGTCAAAAACCCTAGAATTGCTAGGAGGGTAGTTTGTACCATACCATCTATGCTCGCATGGAACGGATGTGGAAGGGTCCCCCAAACATTTAATTTTTTTTTTTAAAGTCTATCAACATTTTAACATCTTTTTCTAAAGTTATATTATAAAATTTTGCTTCGCCACTAGACGCAATTAAAGGTCATGTAAGCAATTTCATCGGCAAGCTCATCATTTATGTTATGTTGAGCAATGGAGACATGCAGATTTCATTCAATAGGCACTTAATGCCTACCGAGGTTATGATCTAAATTATAAATGTGTTGTAGATCATTTCTGATGTATTTTATGGATTGTTGTCTTGGTGTCAAGTAAGCTTAAAGACTTTCAATATACGTGGCATAGAGATCAAATTAATATACGCTAAGGTCCAAATTGCTCTCCAATGGATTTTATATACAACTTAATAATGTTGTCTACGTATCTTATAATTTTTAAAATAAAAATGCAATCACGTCTAAATTTGCATGGTAAACATAAATATGTATAAGAGCATGCTTGAGAGTTTCGGCGTACCGGTTATAAATGTTTTTTAAAGTATCGATTTTTGACGTCTATGAGCAAATCGATTTTGAGTGATTTTAGTAGTGATTTTTAAAATTGTCCAACCTAAACTTGGGGTTTATTATCCACCACATCTTGAAGTTTTTAAAAGGATAAAATCACGTATACGTCCCTTAGTAAAAAAAATTAATTTATAGTTTCTTTTATATAAAATTTTATTACTCATAAGTGATGTTTTACTTATAAGTATTTGTTTTACATATAAGTTAATATTTAAATTTAAAAATTGAACAAAGTTAAATATTTACTCAAAATTTTAAGTAAGTATTTTTTACTTAAAGTAAATTTTACAATTTTATTAATTTCATACTTTTAAATACTTTTAATTATTTTTTAACTTATAAGTAATTTTTTATATTTTATAAGTGAATTTTTATCTTATGAGTAGTATTTTTATTTTATAAACAAAATTTTTTTATATAAAAGTGATTTTTTACTTATA